>AWOL01S0063267.1:0-15010 GCA_000715115.1 Nicotiana otophora
TAAATGGAGATTTATATTTGAATCAGAAACACTTTTCTTTGTGAAAGTTTACATCTTCCATGTTATCAACAGGATGTCTAAGAAAGAGAACAAACGGAAAAAAAGAAAACAAAATAACAATAACTAGCTGGAAAATGGAAGTACATCTGTACATGCTTATTTAAACAAATTAACGAGATATATGCATCAAACAATGTAAAATTGATCAAAGGGTTCTTCATATTCTTTTCTGTCTCTTTTTTCACCTTTTTTTGTGTAATAGATCATGCACATATTTTTGTTACTTGTAATAATTCCGCGTTAATTACAGTGCATGCACATGGCTCGTATATGTACAGATATATATATGACATATATATACAGAGTATTTGCCGAGGCTAACGGGGTCCCGTGACCCCTGAACCCGCAACGTAGGTCCGCCTCCGGTGTCAGTAATATATCAATTTATTAATACTGTAAATTATAATGATCATTAGTGAGATTATGGGAAAAAAACAAGCTAGCAAAGGAAAATAAAACTAGAATAATGTTTGACGCACTCTAATGTTAATTTGTCACGTCTTGAATTCCAAAGGGCTCTTACGTTTGTTCATCTTTTCGAGTTCCTTATTGGCTACTGAGCCTAACTGCTAACCATTGTTTGCTCAACAATCTTCTTCTTCATCAGCGTTTCTAGATTTTTCATTCTTTTTAGATCTCAACGGATTGCTTTGAGTTAAGCTCTGAATCCCCATGTGAGCTTCTGCTTGAAGCTTTTTTTTTTATACCCATTTCTCATTATTTCTTGGGCTTCCTATTTTCACTCTTTGTATTTCTCTATCATTTCTTAGAGATTCACTTCTTTCAAGATTTATTCACTGCGTTTAGGGGACAGCCTTTGTCTCTGACATTTAACTCTAGCTGTGAGCTGTATCAAGGAGTTGTTCCCAAGTGCAAAATTCTTAATGGCAGATAAAAAATGAATGAGGGGGTAAAGAAAAAAAATGAAATCTTGTTAAAATATACTCTGCTTTCTCAATCGTTGATCATATATATTGGAATTTTGGAATAATATTACGGTGATATTTAATAAGTGAAAATAGACCATTTTGTATCTATTGTAAGTGTTACCGATATTCAGCCTTAAACAATCTAGTGTTTCATTTATTTCTAACGTACGATAAACCTTTGTGGTTCAATGTTTCTACGTACCTGCACATAACAGGAGTTTAGTGCACTAGACGCTATTTTTTTATATTAAATATATCTTATTGCTCAATGCAGGTTTTCACCACTCCATGGCTTTGTAGTCCTCATCTTCAGACTGTCTTTTTACAATTCTTTGGAAGGGCACCTGTTTGCAATTATCAAAGGTGACAATTTACAGACTTTAAATTATGGAATATAAGTTTCTCCCCCAGTTCAAGTGTCAACAGTTCTTTGTTAATTTGGTCGTTTGGAGCTCCATTTTTTTTATAGCAACTAATGCAAATCTTGCCTCCAGAGAGATATTTCACACGTCTGATGGTGGGACAATAGCTTTGGATTGGCTAAGGAATGTGGATGATAAACTACATTTTTTATACTCCTATCTATAATTCATGACGAACGTTTCTCATCTATGTTGGATAATCTGTTTTACAAGCTTGATCTTATTGTACATTAAAACGATACATTACTTACCACCTTTCATTTATATGATTGTTTTTTATTGGTATGAAATTTAAAAAAGAAAAAAGACTTCTAACACATTCCAAAATTATAAATATGGATTATCCAATGTTGCTGTTATACATTGTAATAGTAAAGCCACTACACTATATTTTACCACATTAAAATAATTGAACTTAAACCACTATAACAGTAAGGTTATAAATATACGATACGGTTCGGTCGATTTAGTCGGTTTTAAATATACATTGACACCCCTACTTATACGGGTCAAATCGGGTTGGGAATGGCGGGAATAAGAGAAAGCATTAAACCATACTCCATACTCCATAGCACACAAACTCTTGTAACAAATCCAGGCGAACCAAGTGATACAAGAGATGCGCAGATATTACACATTGGCTGAGAGTTGCAGGGGAAAATGAAAAAAAATTTAAAAAATTAATGGCTTCTGCTGCAGCCATAACGAAATAAAACTAGGAATTGATGTGGGTTAATTATGTGATATTATTGCCTACGAAATCTCCAATACAGCTTGGACTGTAGTGCTAGACTCCTAGTGGTTGCATCAAGTCAAGACGTTTTAATTAAGAAAAAAAAAGAGAACCATACTTAAGAGAGAGTGTATAAAATAATCGAGTTAAGGAGACTGATCAATAAATTTTTGGCTGTTTAAGGAGAAAATCAGGGGAAGAAGTATTATATTTAGCTTTTGGCCGTTAAACTTTTGGTTCTACTCATTAGATTATTGAAGTAGCTGTTTTTAAGGGTGGATTTGGCTTCTGTTGTTGGTTGCCATTTGATAGCATTTGGAATCTGTTATGATGAACATATCTTGAATACGTGAGCTACCATATGGAAAAACATTTACTTTGATAGGTACTTGTGGTAAGTTACAAGCTTACGCCAGACCAATTGAGTGTTTTTGAACTACTTAGTAGAAGAGTTTGTGATTCTTTGACTTATGCTGCTTTACATGATGGAGTAAATTGCATCAATTTCTCCTTTCCTTCTCCTAAGGTGAATTTAAATGGGGAATATGGCATTATAGTCGACTCCAATTTGTTTGGAATTGAGGCGTTATTGTTATTATTGTTAGTTAAAAGTTTATTCGGAGAAGGTTTTGATGGAGTTGAGAGTGATGATAAAAGTCCCATCATGGTAGTGATTCCTGGTTTAACAAGTGACTCTGATTCTGCTGTTAGCTTTCTTCCACTCTTTTCCTATTGTCTTCAAAATTATGAGTTTTTTTGCATATTTATGTCTCTTTCTCTTTTGGAAAAACAATTTTTATGCTAAATTTATTTCTTCCTCCATTGAGTTTTTATTCCCCTTCATTTATTATCTGTTTATAAGTATTATTCTTGCCTTCTTCATAAAAAAAGTATTTTCTTCCCAATATATATAACCAGGCCTATTTGGCTTTATGAAATTTTATTGTTTCAACTTTATACTGGTGGTGATTGAGCTCTATTATATGTGACAGTATTTTCAAAAATTGGACAAATGTCCTTCCAAGTGCCATTGAAGAGATGAGTGTGGCAATCTTGCACGGGAAATTCAAGGCAAGTGTTATCATTCCTCTAACCTCTCTTAAAGCCTATAAATAGGCATCCAAATTAGCCATAAAAAATATGGAGCATCTTTTACTTTGTCTTTTCGTTTCTCTTCGGCTTCCTTTTCTTTCCTTCTCCAAATTTTATAGTCTTACTTTCTTTGTTCCCCTCTTTTAATAGCTGGATTTATTATTTAATTTTGATGATTCATGTATCCTCTAAATAAATAGAAATGGGCTTGTTTAATCCTGAAAAAATATTTCACATTGCTGAATTAGTTTCTTAGGACAGTGCCCGGCACGACTCAAGCCAATTCGTGTATCTGCTTACAAATAATATTATTGCAGTATTATTATCGTTATTTTTCGGTGTCATTTCCCTACAATCTAAGAAACTATGGCAAGTAATACTACTACGAAAAGTTTTGATAGTGCTACTAATTTTGGTATTGTCTCTGCTGCTACTGTTCTAGTTGTCCTGCCAAATATCTATGGTATTGCAAATACGTTATTGCATCCACAACTTTGGCAGACAATAATGTCAAAATACAGGTATGTAAATAGACATGGTTACAAATCCAATGCTAATATTAAATTTTTCAAGAAAAATGCACCTCAATGCAAGAGAAGAGTTGAGATAAATGACAATCTCGCTAAGTCAAAATTAAATTTGACTAAAGCGGATAATATAATTATTGCGGTCATTTTTCAAATAAAATGTGAGAAATTGGGTGATAGACTCTGGTACTTATACCCAAATTGAGGAAGGAGAAGAAACTATTTATCTTGGTAACTCAAGAATAACTCACGTTCTTGGGAAAGGAAAAATTCTTCTCAAAACTCACATCTGGTAAAACTCTAGCATTGAGTAATGTATTGCATGTTCTAATATACAAACTAATTTGGTTTTCATGGGATTATTAGGAAAAGTTTGGAGTGAAGGTTTCTTTCAAGAATGATGAGGTCGTATTGACCAAAAATAAGTTTTTTGTGGGCAATGGATATTGTAACCATGATTTATTTGTGCTTAATATTTTTGATACTAGATATAAAAATGCATCTTCTTCTGCTTATATGGTTGAGTCAATTTCTTTGTGGCATGCTAGACTAGAACATGTTAATGTCGCATATATAAAGAAAATACAGTCACTAGAATTAATATCTGGTCTAGACTAATATAATATTGACAAGTGTGAAACATGTGCTGAAGCTAAAAGTACTAGAAAAATTTATTTTTCTATAAATAGAGAAACTGAATTGTTATCTTTAATTCACACTGATTTAGGTGATTTGAAGTAGACTATGACTAGAGGTGGTAAAAGATATTATGTGACTTTTATTGATGATTTTTCTAGATATACTAAGTTGTATTTGCTTAGAAATAAAGATGATGCTTTTAATACTTTTATTTATTATAAAACTTAGGTTGAAAATCAACTTAGTAGAAAAATCAAGAGAATTAGATCTGATAGAGGTGGATAATATTTATCTTTGAATGAATTTTGTGAAAAGAATGGAATAATTCATAAAGTAACTCCGCCTTATTCAACTGAATCAAATGGAGTAGCTGAAAGGAAAAATTGAATATTGAAAGAGATGATGAACTCTATGTTAGTTAGCTCTAATACTCCTGATAATTTGTGGGGTGGAACTATTTTATCTACACGTCACTTACAAAATAGAATACCACATAGAAGAGCTGGTAAAACTAATTATGGAGGGGTTATAAACCTAACTTGAAATATTTAAAAGTGTGGGGGTGCCTTGCTAAAGTTCTTTTACCTGAACTTAAAAAGAGAAAAATAGGTTCTAAAACTGCTGATTGCATGCCTATTGGATATGCTGAACATAGTGTTGCATATAGATTTCTTGTTTTAAAAAGTGATGTGCTTGATTGTAATACTATAATTGAGACAAATAATACTGAGTTCTTTGAATATATTTATCCATTGTCTGATAAAATTTCTCATACACCCGTTGAAACAAATAGTGAAATTACCTCTAATGAGGAATAAAGAAGGAGCAAAAGGCCTAAGAAAGAATATTTTTCTTATGGAAATAATTTTCAAACTTTTTTTATCGATAATGAACCATCAAATTATTTTGAAGGTATATCTTCCTCAGATGCTAAATATTGGAAAGAGACAATAAAAGTTGAAATCGATTCTATTTTGAAAAATAATACATGAATTTTAACTTATTTACCTCCTGGTGCAAAGCCTATTGGTTGTAAATGGATTTTCAAAAAGAAATTTAATCCTGATGGATCTTTAGATAAATATAAAGTTTGGTTAGTAGCAAAAGGATTTTCTCAAAAATAAAATATAGATTATTTTGATACATTTGCATCAGTGACTAGAATTTCTTATATTCGAGTTTTAATTGTCTTAGCTTCAATCCGTAAGCTTTTTATCCACCAAATGGATGTCAAAATAGCTTTTCTAAATGGTGATTTAGAAGAAGAGATTTATATGGTTCAACCTGAAGGTTGTGTCATTCCTAGACAAGAATATAAAGTTTATAAATTAATTAAATCTCTTTATGGCCTTAAACAAGCTCCTAAGCAGTGGTATGAGAAATTTTAATAAATCTTACTGAGAGACTGTTTTTCTTCAGTGGAAATGGATAAATATGTTTATACTAAAGTGGTAGATAATGATTATATGATAATATATATGTACGTTGATGACATGCTTATATTTGGTACGAGTTTAAATATTGTGCAAAGTACTAAATTATTTTTGTCTGCTAATTTTGATATGAAAGATCTGGGTGAAGTAAATATAATATTGGGAGTTAAAGTTATAAGGAGTGAAGATGGAATAATGTTGTCACAAGAACATTATGTTGAGAGACTTCTTAAGAAGTTTGAATATTTGAATGTCATATCTATGACCACTCCTTTTGATTCTAACTCTAAGTTGAAAAACAATAATGGTGACCCAGTTAATCAGTCTAAATATGCACAGATTATTGGGAGTCTGATGCATTTAATGAATTTTACAAGACCTGATATAGCCTATGTTGTGTGTAGATTGAGTAGATATACTCATAATCCCAACAGAGAGCGTTGGTCTGCATTGGATAGACTAATGAAATATTTGAGAGGAACCATGAATTATAGTATCCTATATAGTGGATTTCCTTATAGTTTAGAAGGGTGCAATGATGCAAATTGGAACTCTGATTCAGATGAAACAAAATTCACTAGTGGTTTTGTATTCACCCTTGGAGGTGGTGCAATATCGTGGAAATCAGCTAAACAGACGATCATTGCTAGATCGACTATGTAATCAGAGTTTGTAGCTCTGGAGATAGCTGGTTCTGAGGCTGAGTGGCTAAAAGACTTCTTAGCTAATATCCCTTTAATAAAGTACGTATTGCCTCATGTGTCTATGCATTGTGATTGTCAAGCGGCAATAGCTATAGCAAAGAATAAATCTTATAATTGTAAATGTAGACACATGAAATTGAGACATGATGTCATAAAACAGCTGTTGAGAGATGGAATAATTTTCATTGAGTATGTGAAGTTAGAGATAAATTTGGCCGATCCTCTAACTAAATCTGTGGGAAGAAAATTAATTCTTCAAACCTCAAAAGAGATGGGCTTAAGGCCGACATGTTGTCAATAGAGATGGTAACCCAACCTATGTGATTGGAGATCCCACGAAGTAGGTTCATATGGGTAATAACAAGTTGATATTTGCACTGAAGCACTAAAAGAGAGTACTTGACTGCTACCAATTGAGAGGCTGAGTTATAACTCTTAATGAAATTCATAGTCCTTATAGATGGTGTATTTAAAAGCAGTATACACTTGATAAATTCACCTATATGAGAGTGGAGTGGGCCGCTCCTATGGAATTTTGGCTTAGTCTCTAGAGCTCTCATGAATAACCAGGCACGCGCATGGCCTATTGAGCGCAAAACCGCTTTGAACAACAAAATTACCGGGGGTCAAAATATGATTGATAAAATTCCTGACTTACAATAAGAATTATTGGTTCATAGAAATATTATATTTCACCAGTAATTATGTGAGTTACATTTTAGTGGTTTAAGTTTCGTTCATAGTCCAGAAGACATCAAACCTATTACATTTGGACCATGCAAATCCAGCAAGTTGTTAATTCTTCCATTCCTTTTTCCTTTTCCTATAAATTTTTGAAAATATGTGGGGATTGTGGGAGTATTTTCAAAAATTGGACAAATGTCCTTCCAAGTGGCTATGAAGAGATGAGTGTGGCAATCTTACATGGGAAATTCAAGACAAGTGTTATACACTTGTCATGCTCTAAGCCTCTCTTAAAGCCTATAAATAGACATTCAAATTAGCCATAAAAAATATGCAACATCTTTTACTTTGCCTTTTCATTCTTCTTCAGCTTCCTTTAATTTTCTTTCCTTCTCAAAATTTTGTAGTCTACTTTCTTTGTTCCCCTCTTTTAATAGTTAAATTTATTATTTAATTTTGCTGATTCATATATCCTCTAAATAAATAGAGATGAGCTTGTTTAATCCTGAAAAAATATTTTATATTGTTGAAATAGTTTCTTAGGACAGTGCCCGGCACGACTCAAGCCAATTGCTCTAAGGAAATGACTTATATATTTTCTCAAGTTAAATATCAGTGGCATACCCCGGAAATGAGGTCTTTTTTGTTAGATTTGTTTGTTGGGGTTTTTCTTTATCTCATTCATCATGATTTCGTTACTAGATTGCAGTTTCCCCAGACCCCCACCCATTTGTAGGGCTACACTTGATATGTTGTTGTTATTATTGCATTTTTTCGTAGCATGGATTGAAGCTTCCCCTGAAGAAAATTAGGAATTTATGATTTCTATAATAGTATATGGTGTTTTTCATTTCTGTAATTCTGGTTGTTTCTCTTGAACCCTATGCCTGTGAACTTCTATCTTTGTGTTGTGAAAGTTGTGAGCATTTAAATTTTGACTATATTTAAATTTTTATCACCTTCTACTATGTAAATATTTTCAGAATTTAATAATTTAAAAGGTAAATTAGTATTATTTTTATTATTATTTTTATCTTTATTTTTAAATAAAATGAATTAAAAATCGAAAATAAATAAAAATTTATTATTATTTTTTTAAAACAAATTTCGGATGGGAATTAAAAAATAAAAAAAGTAGAAATATAAAATTAAAAAGTAAAAGTAGGTAGAAATTATTTAATAAAAAAAGTAAAAGAAAGTGGAAAATTAAAAAAATAAAAGTAAAAGAATGTGAAAATTTAAAAAATAAAAAGTAAAATAAAGTTGGAATTAAAAAATAAAAGTAAGGGTATCTGATTTTGTTTTTAAAAAACAAGTAAAAGTAAGTGGGAAATAAAAAAAGAAAAATAAGTGGGAAATAAAAAAAGAAAAGTAAAAAAGTGGGATTTTAAATATATTAAAAGTAAAAAAAATGAGAAATTAAAAAATAAAAGTAAAGAAAAGTGGGGAATTATTTTTTAAAAAAAATAAGAAAAATGGAAAGTGGAAATTCTTTTTAATTAAAAATAAAATAAAAAATAAAAATCTTAAAATTTCGATATTTTTTTCTATAAATAGAAGAGAAATGTGATGAAAGAGAGAGAGAGAGAGAGAGAGAGAGAAAGGAAAAAATAGGGAGGAAGGAATTGAGAAAAAATTATTTTCTTCTTCTAGGATAAGGAAATTTCTACTCGTGTTATTTTTTCTTCGGCTTTCTTTCGAAAAATCCAGCAGCTTCACCACCCCAAAACCACCATCCCTTGACCACTTTTGAGTCATCATTAACCCCCCGCCACCTCCAAAAAATAAATCCAAAAATAACCACTAAATGGTTAGTTTTGCAAGGTCGATTGAGGTTGCAAGTTGAGATTTGCCGCTCGAGTTTTCTATGGTCCGAAGGGTCCAGTTGAGCATGCTTTAATTTCATTTTAGCATGCTTTAGTTTTATTTTGATCTCCTATCTTAGTGACTAAATTGATCATGCCTGTATCTATCGTTTCCTGCCATAAATTTAGTCTAATTTCAAATATTGGTTAGCAGTAAAATTATAAGAGATTAGGTTGGGCCATGATTGGTGTAAGACTTTAATTGAACTTCCCTAGCGTATTTATGGGCTAATTGTTACACATGACCAAAAACAAATAAACATTCACAAGCTAGCCAACTTTTTTCATAATTAATGTACTTCATTTTCTCCATAACAATATACATACATCATGACCTTACAATAATGTCAAAATTAGTAATTGAATAATATTCGAACACCGTAGCTTCATTTAGGCGCGATTAATAATAAATCATCATGACTATGAGTACGGTTTCTGTGGCATAGTCATGATACGTAAACCCCAATTCAAGTGCGCGTTTCACACGACTTGATCATAACTTCAAATAATAATAAAAATAAATATGTTGTAAATCGCGGGTGCATTTCACGTGGCGCGGTTTGCAATGTGTACCAAAACGACAATTGTGCGACATAACGACTTGTTCAAATAAATTCCATAAATATTAAAAAGCAGTAAAAGACAAAAATACATAATGGATTTAAAACATGTAATAAATCAGATAATTATGCCAAGTATTAATTGTTAAGTGACCGTGCTAAAATCACGGAACTCGGGAGTGCCTTACACCTTCTCCCAGGTTAACAGAATTCCTTACCTGGTCTTCTGTGTTCGCGGATCAAAAATAAGAGTCAAATTTCCTCGATTTGGGATTCTAAAATAAATCGTTAACTTGGGACACTATAAATTATTCCAAGTGGAGACTCTGAATAAATAAATAAATAATCCCATTTCGATTAATGTCACTTAAATTGGAAAAACTCCCTATCCCCTATCCCCTCGGGAAAAGGAAAGTGTAACAGCTCTGGCGACTCTGCTGGGGAATAAGAACCCAAAATCTCTGGTTCAAGGTTCAGAATTCGAGCTTAGAATAGCTGTTATACTTGGCTTTTATTTATTATCTGATTTTTACGTGTTTGAGCCTAATGTGCTAAATGCCGCTTTTTACCACTTTGATATTGCTTGAACTGTATATAAACTGTTACGGAAACCTATACTCTTTGAGTCTTCTAAATGTTTTGGGAAGCGTGCGCTTTGCGTGGCTTCTTTTCTGTTAGAGTCATACCCTAATTTTAGAACGAGGTTCGGACAAGTTGCAAAGCCGGTGAAGCTTTTGTATTCCCGGTACGCTGCCCCCCTCCCCCCTCCCGGCTCGAGTTGTCTGTTCGGGTAAGCCAGGTCTAGAACAACACACCTAGGATCTAAACCTAGAATAACATAGCCTCATGCCGGATCCCTAGTAGGAAGGTTTATTTGCATCACGTGCATTTGACTTTGGGGACTCAACATAGGGGTTGGGTCCGTCTAGGACAGGTGTACCTAATATATTGGACCATCTTGATGCATTTTACACGCTACTTGTGCATATGTTTGTTTCGGTTTGCATGTTGACCGACTTCTAGAATAGGGAAAGGGAACCAAGAAAAAACAAAGAGTGAGGTAGGAAAAAAAACAATTTACCCGGTTTTGAAAATCCAGGTATTTGAAAAATACTGAAACTCTAAAAAAAAAAGTCATTTTCAAACTAAGTCATGTTTTTCCAAAACTTACCGAACTACGCTGGTCTGATTCTCGCCGGATGTGAGATACGTAGGCAAGTCCGACCATATTGTTTCAAAACTAACCAAAATAAGAACTTTTTGAAACATGATCATCACCCGGGGTCGTTCTTGTCAAAATAGCATTAAAATATTCTCTTGGAGCGCCAGAAGGTTATTTTCACAAGAATAGCCACAATGTAAACCCAAGTCAGTCTTTCCTCTTATAACCAATCTAAGTTGGCAGAAACAACCCTAAAAACTTTTCTCAAGTGCTGAAAGGGTCGTAATTGCAAAACAAAAAAAACTTTTTGTTATGAAATTTACTGATTTGGATTTTTAAAATTAACCACTTTGTGTTTTTGGAAAATGTGTCAGTTTTATTTTTGTCCTCAATTTGTTTGCAGAATGAACACTGTTGAGAATGTACCTTTTCGGATCGTAGATGAGATTCCACTGGGACTCCACATGTGGTGGAATGACCTAGGGGAGGTCAGCAAGCTTTATGTGACAAAGGCTTTGATATAATTGAAGCTTTGATATCATTTTGTGACCTGACACACAATGTTTTCCACTTCTCTGATTTTGAGTTGACCACTTTGCTAGAAGAGATGGCAGGTTATGTTGGTCTTGACGGGAATCTCAGGCACCGATATCCAGTAGTACCAAGACCTGTAACTCCTCATAAGTTTTTGGACCTTCTGAGCATTAGCTGACAGGTTAAAGATGGAAATTTGGCCAAAGGATTTTGCACATTCCACTTCTTATACAGCCGGTATGGGGATCCCCGAGGATTTGAGGCTCCGAGCAATGGTTTGAGTCATCAGGGAAATAAAAACAAATGGGAAGCACGCAGAGGTTTAGCCTTCGTAGTTGCCTTTTTAGGCAATCTGATATGCCCAAGGAGTGACAGACATATAGAGCTAGGACTTGCAGGAATGGCCGACTTTATGGTCAAAAAGGCCAACGACACTCTTATACCGATGATTCTCGCAGAAATCTATCGCGCTCTAACCGCCTGTCGAGCTGGGACAAAGTTCTTTGAGGTTTGCAACTTGTTTTTGCAAATGTGGTTGGTGAAACATCTTTGCCATCGCCTGAGGTACATAAACTACGGTCTGACCGGACTCGATTGCATTGAAGAATGGAAACCGAGTAAACGGTCATGCGTTACCAGAGGGTACTGAGGCTTGGTTCGCGTATTTGGATTTTTTGACCGCAAACCGAATTGAGTGAACTTTCAGTTGGCTCACGGTCAATGAGGTTATTTACATGTCTGCCGGAGTGTGCTTTCTTTTATTGATGGGACTTCGGAGTATTCAGCCATATGCTCTGCATCGAGTCCTACGCCAATTGGGAAGATACCAAACAGTCCCTTATGATGAAGATTTGAGTCCACAGGTTATTGAATTATGCCCAAAAGCTACATTCCCAGAAGAAAAGGTTCGCCAGATTTGGCACCAATGTAGGTTTCTGGATCCACAGACTCAAGTACGGAATTGTTCCTCGGGTGAAGTAGAATCTAACTACACAGCCTGGTATGGTAAGAGAGTTCGAGTCGATCAAGAGACAGAACAGCCCGTCAAAAGACCCATGTCCAACAATTCACCGATGGAGCTCGAGAACAGTGGGTTTGGTTAGCTAAAGAAAAGGAATACCGGACCACCATAAGCAAGCTAGAGGATCAAATCAAAAACCTCAAATTTAACAGTAGTTTGCAGTCTGTTGAATATGAAGGAGAAAAGAAAAGGTTGGCCCGAGAAAATGAAGCCCTCCGAGCTCAGATTCAGAAAATGAAAATAGTTGCTGAAAACCCAGCAAAAAACAAAAAAAATGAAAGACTCATAAGCAATCTGAGACGGAAAGTTCATGATTATGGGTTTGATTTGACAAAGGCCAAGGATGAATTGGCAAAAGCTCAGGCAAAATTGGCGAATAATGTAGAAGAACGGGCAAGGTGTGTTCAACATTTAAAGCAAAAGTATGATAGAGGGGTCGCGATCTTAAGGGAAAAGCTGACTAATCTCGAAAATAAAATGGTCCAACAAACAAAGGATTTCAAAGCTGAAAGAGAGCATTGCTATACACTGATTTCCCGATTGGAAGAAGTCATACAACAATTGCAAGACCAAAACCATACGGCCACACAAGTGTTGGAGGCCCGATCTCAGCAAATTGGATGCTTGCTCCAAGAAAAGGGCGTCATTAGAATGAGGATTAAAGAAATCGCTGATTACGTCGCAATGAAATGCCATGAATGCGAAGATATGACCAGGTCCATGTTCTTTACTTCTGTGATGACTTTTGTCCGTCGTGTGATGGATAATTTAGAGTACCTTCAAGAAGAGATTGGACGCAGGCCCACGTCGAGACCGACTGATGTACCATGGGGCTCCGGAGTAGTATTAGAGGCTCTTATCTATTCCTGATTTTATTTATTTATTTATTATTTTTGGCTTTGAGTCTGTATTTTTTACCATTTCGAGTCTGTTATTTTGTTTTGAGTATGTATGTTTAATCATCAGTATTTCCAAAATCTTTGTAATAGAAAAACCCAAAATGATTTTATTTAATGAAATATTGAAAAAAGCCAAAAACCAAAATTTTCTTTTCTTTTATTCTGCATTTATTTCCTGAACTACGTAATGATCTGATTCATGCAGCGTCATGATATGTAGGCAATCCCCATCGGATTCGATCGTAGCTATAGACAATCTGAGTGAAAAATAAAGAAAAAGAGAGAAAAAGAAGGAAAATTGAGTGAACAAGAAAGAAAAAAAAGTGAAAAATAAAAGAGCAAAAACAGCAATAAGGGAAGGAAAAAGAAATAAGGATTCGAAATTTGAGAAAAGAGACAGTAAAGCCGGGATAAAACATACAGCCGTTGCAAAGACATTTAGAAACATTTAATTATTTAAGTGCATTGCATCCCAATATGTGATTCCTTATCTGTTAAATATCTCAAACTAACCAGGTTGTTGTGTGTGCAAATATCAAAGGTCCTGTTTAGGTGGTTGGTTTTGTGGTAATCTGGCTTCTCATCCTTACTTCACGAGATCTAAAGGCAGTGTTCCTATGGCCTCTGAAAGTCATCTACCAATTATTGAGCCTGAGGATAGTCCTGTATCGGCTATTCCACAGTCAGAGTCTGCAGCCATTGAGGAAAATAAGAGGTTGTGCGTCCGCTTGTTAGAAATGTGGGATGCTTTGTCTAATGGCAAAGAACCGCCCAGTATAATCCTTGAAATTTCCTGAACTGCTTCCCAGGACGAGTGGAATCTCTAATGTCCCCATATCCGTAACAAACCTATTCATCCCGTTTGGGTACCCCACTATATCAGCCAATTTCACCGGTATGCCTTCTGAGGTTCGCCCCTAGGCACCGTTTTTAGGGGTACCTTCTACATTATTCACTGCACCACCAGTCTCTACTATGGCACAACCAACAGTTCCCAGGCCATGCTTCGAGCCTTCAGCTTTCACTTTTTAAGCCCCGCAATTTCAGCTAGACAACGCTCATGTTACCCCAAACTCTTACCCTCAGCACCCGCAGTTTGAGTCTCTTATGGAACAAGAAAGAGCTATGAGAAACCCCGAGCAAGAAGAGATAGTTCGGAAGATGAAAAGGCTCGAAAAAGGTCTGAAGAACATGCAAGGCCTGAGTGGCCAAAAGGGTGTCTCTTACTTTGATCTGTGTATGTTTCCTCATGTTCATTTGCCCGTTGGTTTTAAAACGCCAAAATTCAAAAAGTATGACGGGCACGGAGACCTGATCGCTCATTTGAAAAGATATTGCAATCAGCTGAGAGGGGCAAGTGGAAAAGAAGAACTTTTGATGGCCTATTTCGGGGAGAGCTTAACGGGAATTGCATCAGAATGGTACATAGATCAGGACATCTCCCATTGGCATATATGGGATGACTTGGCCCAAGATTTCGTCAGGCAATTTCAATACAATATTGATATAGCTCCAGATAGGAATTCTCTGACCAATTTCAAGAAGAAAACCGCGGAAAGCTTCCGTGAATATGCTATCAAGTGGCGTGAGCAAGCATCCAGAGTGAAACCGCCTATGGATGAGGCAGAAATGGTCAATGTTTTCTTGCAGGCCCAAGAGGCCGATTACTTTCAGAACATGATGTCTGCAATGGGAAAACCTTTTGCAGAGGCCATAAAAATCGGAGAAATGGTAGAAAATGGCTTG
>AWOL01S0063267.1:16815-31331 GCA_000715115.1 Nicotiana otophora
CATGATGACTTCAGGTTTGAGAGGCCCCCATCGATCCCGCGATCATTCTTACCTGCCTTCCAGAACCCCACAACACTACTACCCCTATCAAGATGCAGCATATGCCATGGCACCACCTCCCTATGCAGTGATGAATGCCCAACCTTATACACGACCACAACAACACTACAACCCAAACCGAGCTCCACCTCCCAGAAATAACCATCCTTACCAAGCTCCATATAACCCCGATCCCCCACAAAACAATTACCAACATAATACACACCATCGTGAGCATCCTAGGAGAAACGATTTCACCCCTATTGGTGTGTCCTACTCTATCTTGTTTCCAAAATTAGTCCAGATGGGTCTATTGCAACTTGTGCCTCTAAACCGGCAAAATCCGAAATCTCCATCATACCGTCTCGGTACTAGGTGTGCCTATCATTCAGGGGCAGAGAGTTATGATACGTAGGATTGTTGGACTCTCAAGAGAGCCGTTAAGAGTTTGATAGAACAAAAACGAGTGGTGCTGAGGGACAAGGAAGTCCCCAATGTGACTAATAATCCATTACCGACTCATAACAGCGGGCCGATCATTGGAATGATTTGTGGTGATAAAGAGTTTTATCCAGCTTTGAAATCTATCATCGCCATTGTCGATTCAGAGGCAAGACCTAAAGCGGCGGTGAAACAAGCCAGAAATGAGAAGAAAATCACTCTAACTCCTTAAGTTGTAGAAACAAATACTGGGGCAGCACCTGCTAAGGACGCAATTCTCTATGTTCCTAGGCCCCCAAGGAAAGAACAACTCATGTTGAACACTCCCAAAAGATTTGAGCAGAGGAAAGTCACGCTAAATGTACCAAAGTTGTATGTTCCAAAAGGGATTTATGTGGCACGGGAGCCGGTAATTTCACCAAGGCTGAATGAGCCCGTGGTTTTTAGCCGCGCACCACAGAGCCCTATGAGAGACCCCACTGCAGTCCCCTGGAATTATAGCAAAACAGTGGTTACTTACAAGGGGAAAGAGATTATGGGAGAGGTGAACAAAATGAACCAACCTAGGAAGTACCACAACCCAGAAGAGCAAAAGATGTTAAAATTGAACAAGGATAAACGGTTTTCGCCTAAGAAGCCTGTGAGTTCTGAGGAAGCAGAAGAGTTTTTCCGAAAAATGAAAACTTCTGAATATGCAATAATTGACCAGCTCAGGAAGACTCCTTCCCAGGTTTCACTTTTATCTCTTTTTATTAGCTCAAATGAACATCAGAAGGTACTCCTGAAAACATTGAACGAGGCATATGTCCCGGTTGAAACTTCAGTTAAACAACTGGAAAGAATGGATGAACAATTCTTTGAAGTTAATAGGATTTCCTTTAGCCGTGATGATTTTCCCCAAGAGGGAGCCCCCTACAACAAAGCCCTTCACTTGACTGTCAAATGGAAGGTTATTATATGAAGAGAGTCATGCTAGATGGTGGGTCTGGGGTCGACATTTGCCCTCTCTCAACGCTCCAGAGGATGAAAATTAGAATAGAAATAATCCGACCAAACAATGTATGTGTGCGCACTTTTGATGGTGTCAAACGAGACACAATAGGGGAAATTGATTTGATTTTGACCATTGGCCCTGTGGATTTCGAAGTAACTTTCCAGGTTTTGGACATGGATACTTCATATAATTTTCTCCTAGGAAGACCATGGATTCACACTGCAGGAGCTATGCCCTCCACTCTTCATCAAATAGTCAAATTTGAACATGAAAATCAAGAAATTATTGTCCACGTGGAGGATGAACAGTCCATTTACAGGGACCCTTCACTCCCATGTCTCGAAGCTAGAGAAGGAAGTGAGCACATTATCTACCAAGCCTTCAAAATTGTGATCGCTGATCAATGCGAAGAAGGGACCCCGTTCCCTCAACCTTGCTTATCTAATGCCTCGGTCATGGTCGTCACTGAAATGATTAAACATGGGTACAAGCCCGAAAAGGGGCTCGGGGTATATCTATAAGGCATCATAGAGCCCGTTACGTCAACCGCCAATGAGAAGTTCTTCGGCGTAGGTTTCCGATCTACAGAGGCCGATAGAAAATGGGTTGATGAGCGTAAGAGAAAATGGGTGGATCCTGCCTCAGCCAGTTCTGCATCTCACCAAGTCATTTATTGATCCCAAATATGTAGAAGAAGAAGAAGAAGAAGAGGCCTTCACGGCTGAAGAGATTGGGGATATTTGTGAAGTCATGAAACGAATGCTGTATGAGTCCCACATAGTCCAGCCGGGGGAAGGAACGAGCATTGCCGAGGTGTTATACATGGGGCCAAATGCCAAGCTTCAGAATTGGAAAGCTACCCCATTCCCTGTCAGGCGGGAATCCCGATAGTCCAGTCTTGCTATCTTTTTTACATTACGAGTTATTTCACGGTGTAACTCGAATGCTTTTATTTTATTGTCTTTTGATTTTGATGTAAACCCTATTATCTTCAATTCAATGAAATGAAATCAATATTTTATCATCAATGGATGTTTCCTTTTTCTTTATTCTAATTTTACTATTTTTCTTATCTTTTCCTTTTCAGTTCTAATAATGCGGACTTAAATAACATGACATGCTTGCGGACTTCATGCCCAGATCCTAAAACGCTGTCTAACTATGAAATAATGAATGATGATCTAGAATATGATGAAGATGAGGCTTTTAGGGAAATAAATCGAGAATTGGAACAATTTGAGAATAAGCCTAAGCCAAACTTAAATATAACCGAGCCAGTTAATTTGGGCAGTCCAGAAGAGGTCCGAGAAACCATGATAAGCTTTCACGCCGATGAAAGAACTAGGGATGCATTGATCCAACTTTTGTTTGAATTCAAGGATGTGTTTGCATGGTCCTATGATGATATGCCAGGTTTGAGCGTTGATTTGGTAGTACATAAATTGCCAACTTATCCCGGTTACCCACCCGTACAACAAAAGCAAAGAAAGTTTAAAACGGAAATCTGTGATAAGATCAAAGAAGAAGTCTCCAAACAATTAAAAGCTAGTGTGATTCGGGTGGTCCGATACACCACGTGGTTGGCTAATGTGGTCCCAGTGCCGAAGAAAGATGGGAAAACCCGAGTGTGTGTTGATTATCGGAATTTGAACAAAGCAAGTCCCAAGGACAACTTTCCATTACCAAACATTCATATTCTTGTTGACAATTGTGCCAAACATGAGATACAGTATTTCGTGGATTGTTATGCTGGATATCACCAGGTTCTGATGGATGAGGACGACGCAGAAAAGACGGCTTTCACCATACCGTAGGGCACTTATTGTTACAGAGTCATGCCATTCGGTTTGAAAAATGCCGGGGCAACTTACATGAGAGCCATGATTGCCATCTTCCATGACATGATGCACCGGGAAATTGAGGTGTATGTGGATGATGTGATCATTAAATCCAGAACACAAGAAGGCCATGTGCGAGATCTGAGAAAGTTCTTTGAGCATCTGCGCATGTATGATTTGAAATTGAATCCAGCCAAATGTGTATTCGGAGTTCTATCTGATAAACTTCTGTGGTTTATAGTCAGCCGGAGGGGTATTGAGTTAGATCCAACAAAGATAAAGTCTATTCGGGATTTTCCACCCCCGAGAACCAAGAAAGAGGTCATGAGTCTGTTAGGGAGATTGAATTACATCAGCAGGTTCATTGCTTAGCTTACTACCACGTGTGA
Organism: Nicotiana otophora; assembly: GCA_000715115.1. NCBI lineage: Eukaryota > Viridiplantae > Streptophyta > Magnoliopsida > Solanales > Solanaceae > Nicotiana > Nicotiana otophora. The sequence continues at coordinate 20,517 of AWOL01S0063267.1, forward strand.
GCCCATATGTAAGTTGTTGAAGAAAGATGCAGCGATCAAATGGATAGATGAATGTCAAAAGGCTTTTGATAAGATCAAAGAATATCTGTCAAATCCGCCAGTGTTGGTTCCACCCGAGCCAGGAAGACCTTTGTTCTTGTATCTAACAGTCTTGAAAAAATCCTTTGGCTGTATCCTGGGGCAACATGATGTGACCGGGAAGAGAGAGAATGCCATATACTACTTGATCAAGAAGTTTACCATTTATGAAGCCAAGTATACTTTGTTGGAAAGAACTTGTTGCGCCCTAACTTGGGTCGCCCAAAAGCTCAGACATTATCTTTTGGCCTACACCACATATCTCATAACTAGAATGGATCCTTTGAAGTACATATTCCAGAAACCAATGCCCACGGGAAGGTAAGCAAAATGGAAAATCCTGCTCACTGAGTTTGACATTGTCTATGTCACACGTATAGCGATGAAAGCTCAAGCCTTGGCAGATCATCTAGCTGAGAACCCAGTTGATGATGAATACCAACCCCTAAGTACTTACTTTCCGGACGAGGAAGTAAATTCAGTTGAAGTAATTCCAGAAGACACCAATGCTTGGAAAATGTTCTTTGATGGAGCTGTAAATGCAAAAGGTGTCGGGATTGGGGCATTTTTGGTTTCACCCACCGATCAGCACTATCCGGCCACAGCTCGGCTTCGGTTCTTCTATACCAACAACACCGCTGAGTATGAAGCCTGCTTTATGGGCATGAATATGGCAGTTGATCTGGATGTGGAAGAATTGTTAATCATGGGAGATTCAGATTTGATCATTCGGCAAGCCCAAGGTGAATGAAAAACTCGAGATGTCAAGCTTATCCCATATAGGCAACATGTGGGAGATCTTAGCAAAAGATTCAAGTCTGTCGAGTTCAGGTATATTCCTCAATTCCTCAACGAGTTAGCTGATGCATTAGCTACTTTGGCCTCAATGCTGCCGTATCCGGGTAATGTCCATATTGACCTGCTGGAAATCCAGATTCGAGAGAGACATAGTTATTGTAATACAATTGAAATAGAACCAGATGTTCATCCATGGTATCATGATATCAAAAGGTTTATAAAAATAAAGAAATATCCCGAACATGCTAGTGGAGACCAAAAGAGAACCATTAGAAGGCTTGCCAGCGGTTTCTTCTTAAGTGGAGAAATCTTGTACAAAAGAACTCCAGATCTGAATCTCTTGAGGTGTATAGATGCCCTAGAAGCTGAAAATATCATGAACGAAGTGCATTCGGGAGTATGTGGACCTAACATGAACGGATATGTCCTTGCAAAGAAAATCCTTCGGGCAGGTTATTACTGGATGACCATGGAAAAGGATTGCTTCAGTTTTGTCCGAAAGTGTCATCAGTGTCAGATACACGGTGACCGGATTCATGCACCGCCTTCAGAGTTACATCCTATGTCAGCACCTTGGCCATTCGTTGCCTGGGGTATGGATGTCATTGGGCCAATCGAACCGAAAGCTTCAAATGGGCACAGATTCATCTTGGTTGCCATTGATTATTTCACAAAGTGGGTTGAAGCAGCCACTTTCAAAGCTATCACCAAGAAAGCGGTGGTGGACTTCGTGCGTTCCAACATTATTTGTCGGTTTGGTATTCCTAAAATTATCATTACAGACAATGCTGCAAATCTGAACAACCACTTGATGAGGGAGGCCCAAAGCTAATGGCGTTGTTAAAGCTGCAAACAAGAATATCAAGAAGATCCTCAAGAAAATGATTCAAAGTTCTAGACAGTGGCATGAAAAGCTGCCTTTCGCATTATTGGGATATCGCACATCAGTTGGGGCTACGCCTTACTTATTGGTTTATGGAACTAAAGCTGTAATACCTGCAGAAATTGAAATTCCCTCTCTTCGAATCATTGTTGAAGCCGAGATCGATGATGATGAATGGATCAAGGCACGATTAGAAAAATTAGCTATGATTGATGAAAAGCGACTGGCCGCAGTTTGCCACGGGCAGTTGTACCAACAAAGAATGGCCCGTGCCTACAAGAAGAAAGTGCGACCCAAGAAATTTGAAGTGGGGAAACTTGTTCTGAGATGTATTCTCCCGCATCACGAGGAAGCAAAAGGAAAATTTGCTCCAAATTGGAAAGGTTTGTACATTATAAGAAAACTGTTGCCGAAAGGAGCATTGTACTTAGGAGACATTGAAGGAAATGACCCCGAAACAGCTGTCAATGCAGATGCGGTCAAAAGGAATTATGTTTGACCCTTTTTTGTTTCTTTGATCACCCTATTTGGAACCTGGAAGTTACTACGGAAAAGGAGAAAAAATAATAAAAAGATTAAAAAAAAAGTTCCTTGAACTACGTTTGACTTGATTCCGAAAGGATACGTAGGCAGCCTCTCTCTGAGGTTCAGTCACACCAAAACAAAAACCCAAATTACCTCAAAAGTGAAACTGGGGCAGATGTTATAATGGTTTGGCGATGGTTTTGTCTGAAAGGTTCCAAAGTTGTAATTCAATCCAAATCCTTTTTACCCAAATCCTTTTCAAGTCCTTCCGATCAATCGGCAAAGAGATTCAAAATGGGAGGATACGGTTACTCGAATCTGATACAACAAAATGAGAGAAATAAAATGAGAGAGTCTTATTGGTGAAAACCTCACGGGCACCATAAGGCGATGGTAAGCAGAGAAATTCGAAAATGAGAGAGTCTTGTTAGTGAAAACTCACAAAGAGCACTATAAGGCGATAGTGAGAAGATAAATGAGAGAGGACAACTGGTGACAACCCGCAAAGGGCGCCACAGATCGAAAAAAGGATCCTCACAGTCACTGGCATCGACACAGTCCTGGGCAAAGTTTCTCAGTCTCAAAGCAAGAGTTGTGATGAATTTCTGAGTGTTGGATGGTTAACACAGATCAGGAATCTAGTCCAAGAGGCATTCCATGTTCATTGAAGTATGTATACACTCCAGATAAGTCCTTCTTTCTTTTTCCCGAAAGGGATACCTCTTGTCTAAATTCATTTGTCCATTCCATTGTTTGCTTTTCTTTGAATCCTTTTCGGTTTAACTCTGTTCTGAAACTAAGACAAAGAAGGGAAGGCAGGACTGATTTACAGGGTTCTCACTTGATACAAGCCAATATGCAAAAGCAAAGGCACCCAATCTCGGCAAGGGCATCAAGTTGACTCCAACTGGCCATGTTGGCCGATGTTTCGAAATCAAAAACTGTTGAAAGAGGCGATTCAAAGTCAAATGCCCACAAGGTCAAAATAAAAGTTGAAAAGGTTAAGTCCCACGTGACTAACCATCATGGCAAAGTCCGAAAAAGCCAGAGGTTCTCTGAGTTTAGAAAAGCAATCGATATTCAGGAAACAACCAGTTGCAACTGAAAGGATCGAGACCAAGTGACTGAAACAATCAAGGCCACAAAATGAACCACCGTTTCAAACTGACAATTTGTTCTTTGTTTGAAAAACAAAATAGGGAAACAAGTGCAATCCAAACGCAACCTTGCAAGAAGCAGGTGCAACCAAAATGAAATTACGCAAAGTCTAGAAACAGTTTTGCAGCAACTACTGCAAAAGGGAAGACTTCTCCAAACTCTTTCCCGCATTTTACTCATTATCTTAAAAAAAATATGAAATTAAACAGAAATAAAAACAAATCATGGTAGTATAGGGTCTCCAATCCTTAGCTGCGTTTTTCAACATAGGGTCTCCACTACCTAGTTGATGATTTTTAGACATAGGGTCTCCACTCCCTAGTTGATGATTTTTAGACATAGGGTCTCCACTCCCTAGTCTCTTTTCCAACATAGGGTCTCCACTCCCTAGTTGATATTTTTAGATATAGGGTCTCCACTCCTTACTCTCTTTTCCAACATAGGGTCTCCATTCCCGAGTTGATGATTTTCCAACATAGGGTCTCCACTCCCTAGTTGATAATGTTTAGACATAGGGTCTCCACTCCCTAGTTGATAATGTTTAGACATAGGGTCTCCACTACCTAGTCTCTTTTCAAACATAGGGTATTCCAACATAGGGTCTCCACTCCCTAGTTGATGTGTTTAGACATAAGATCTCCACTACCTAGTCGTTTTTCCAACATAGAGTCTCCACTCCCTAGTTGATGATTTTTAGACATAGGGTCTCCACTCCCTAATCGCTTTTCAAACATAGGGTCTCCAATCCCTAGTTGATTTTATTTTAGACATAGGGTCTCCACTCCCTACTCTCCTTTTCAAACATAGGGTCTCCACTCCCTAATTAATTTTATTTTAGACATAGGGTCTCCACTCCCTAGTCTCTTTTCCAACATAGGGTCTCTACTCCCTAGTTGATGTTTTTAGACATAAGGTCTCCATTCCCTAGTCTGCTTTTCCAACATAGGGTATCCATTCCCTAGTTGATAGTTTTAGACATAGAGTCTCCACTCCCTAGTCTGCTTTTCCAACATAGGGTATCCACTCCCTAGTTGATGTATTTAGACATAGGGTCTTCACTCCCTAGTCTCTTTTCCAACATAGGGTCTCCACTCCCTAGTTGAAGTTATTTTGGACATAGGGTCTCCACTCCCTAGTCGTTTTTCCAACATAGGGTCTCCACTCCCTAGTCGCTTTTCCAACATAGGATCTCCACTCCCTAATTGATGATATTTAGACATAGGGGCTCCACTCCCTAGTCGCTCTTCCAACATAGGGTCTCCACTCCCTAGTCGATTTTATTTTTAGACATATGGTCTCCACTCCCTAGTAGCCTTTTCCATCATAGGGTCTCCACTCCATAGTTGATTGTCTTTTAGACATAGGGTCTCCACTCTCTAGTCGCTTTTCCAACATAGGGTATCCACTCCCTAGTTGATTGATATTTTAGACATAGGGTCTCCACTCCCTAGTCTCTTTTCCAACATAGAGTCTCCACTCCCTAGTTGATGATTTTCTAATATAGGGTCTCCACTCCCTAATTGATGATTTTTAGACATAGGGTCTCCACTCCCTAGTCGCTTTTCCAACATAAGGTCTAGACTCCCTAGTTGATTTTATTTTTATACATAGTGTCTCCACCCCCTAGTCGCCTTTTCCAACATAGGGTCTCGACTCCCTAGTTGATTTTATTTTAGACATAGGGTCTCCGCTCCCTAGTCGCTTTTCCAACATAGGGTATCCACTCCTTAGTTTATTGATATTTTAGGAATAGGGTCTCCACTCCCTAGTCTTTTTTCCAACATAGGGTTTCCACTCCCTAATTGATAATTTTCTAACTTAGGGTATCCACTCCCTAGCTGATGATATTTTAGACATAGGGTCTCCACTCCCTAGTTGATGATTTTTCAACATAGGGTCCCCACTCCCTAGTTGATAATTTTTAGACATAGGGTTTCCACTCCCTAGTTTCTTTTCCAACATAGGGTCTCGACTCCCTAGTTGATATTTTTAGACATAGGGTCTCCACTCCCTAGTCGCTTTTGCAACATAGGGTTTTCATTCCCTAGTTGATGTTATTGTAGACATAGGGTCTCCACTCCCTAGTCATCTTTTCCAACATAGGGTCTCCACTCCCTAGTCATCTTTTCCAACATAGGGTCTTCATTCCCTAGTTGATTTTATTTTTGACATGGGATCTCCACTATCTAGTCGCTTTTTCCAACATAGGGTTTCCACTCCCTAGTTGATTTGATCTTAAATGTAGGATACACCATCCCCTGATATCTTTGCCAATATAGAGTATCCCATTTCCTGGCCATATTTTCCCAACATAAGGTACACCAATCCTTAACTGTGACATCCTTTTGACAATAAAAGAACACAATCCAAAAAAAAATGATATTTTCAGGGTACACCACTACCGACCTTTTATTTCTTTCAATAAAGAAGTAGTTTAGAATTTTGTTACAATAACTCACGAAATTTTTCTAGTGCAAACTGGGGCAGAAATATTTCGTTCGATTGTTTGTTTTGGTGTCTGAGTAGGTTTTAAATGAGAGAGGCCAGCTGGTGAAAAACCGCAAAGGGCGCCCTTGATCGAAAAAGGATCCTCACAGTCACTGGCATCGACACAGTCCTGGGCAAAGTTTCTCAGTCTCAAAGCAAGAGTTGTGATGAATTTCTGAGAGTTGGACGGTTAATACAGATGAGGCATCTAGTTCAAGAGGCATGTCATGTTCATTGAAGTCTGTATACACTCCAGATAAGTCCTTCTTTCTTTTCCCCGAAAGGGATACCTCTAGTCTAAATTCATTTGTCTATTCCATTGTTTGCTTTTCTTTTAATCCTTTTTAGTTTAACTCTGTTCTGAAACTAAGACAAAGAAGGGAAGGCATGACTGATTTACAGGGTTCTCACTTGATACAAGCCAATATGCAAAAGAAAAGGCACCCAATCTCGGCAAGGGCATCAAGTAGACTCCAACTGGCCATGTTGGCCGATGTTTCGAAATAAAAAACTGTTGAAAGAGGAAATTCAAAGTCAATTGCCCACAAGGGCAAAATAAAAGTTGAAAAGGTTAAGTCCCACGTGACTAACCATCATGGTAAAGTCCGGAAAGGCCAGAGATTCTCCGAGGTTAGAAATGCAATCGATATTCAAGAAACAACCAGTTGCAACTGAAAGGACCGAGACCAAGTGACTGAAACAATCAAGGCCACAAAACGAACCACCGTTTCAAACTGACAAATTGTTCTTTGTTTGAAAAACAATAGGGAAACAGGTGCAATCCAAAAGCAACCTTACAAGAAGCAGGTGCAACCAAAACGTAATTACACAAAAGCTAGAAACAGTTTTGCAGCAACTACTGCAAAAGGGAAGTCTTCTCCAAACTCTTTCCCGCATTTTACTCATTATCTTAAAAAAATATATGGAATTAAAAAGAAAGAAAAAAAATCATGATAGTATAGGGTCTCCAATCCCTAGCTGCGTTTTCCAACATAGGGTATCCACTCCCTAGTTGATGATTTATAGACATAGGGGCTCCACTCCCTAGTTGATGATTTTTAGACATAAGGTCTCCACTCCTTAGTCGCTTTTCCAACATAGGGTCTCCACTCCCTAGTTGATTTTATTTTAGACATAGGGTCTCCACTCTCTAGTCGTTTTCCAACATAGGGTCTCCACTCCCTAGTTGATTTTATTTTAGACATAGCGTTTTCACTCCCTAGTCTCTTTTCCAACATAGGGTGTCCACTCCCTAGTTGGTATTTTTAGACATAGGGTCTCCACTCCCTAGTTGATGATTTTCCAACATAGGGTCTCCACTCCCTAGTTGATGTTTTTAGATATAGGGACTCCACTCCTTAGTCTCTTTTACAATATAGGGTCTCCACTCCCTAGTTGATGATTTTCCAACATAGGGTCTCTACTCCCTAGTTGATAATTTTTAGACATAAGGGTCTCCACTCCCTAGTCTCTTTTCCAACATAGGGTATCCACTCCCTAGTTGATGATTTTCCAACATAGGGTCTCTACTCCCTAGTTGATAATTTTTAGACATAAGGGTCTCCACTCCCTAGTCTCTTTTCCAACATAGGGTATCCACTCCCTAGTTGATGATTTTCCAACATAGGGTCTCTACTCCCTAGTTGATAATTTTTAGACATAAGGGTCTCCACTCCCTAGTCTCTTTTCCAACATAGGGTATCCACTCCCTAGTTGATGATTTTAGACATAGGATCTCCATTCCCTAGTTTGCTTTTCCAACATAGGGTCTCCACTCCTTAGTCTCTTTTCCAACATAGGGTCTCCACTCCCTAGTCTCTTTTCCAACATAGGGTCTCCACTCCTTAGTCTCTTTTCCAACATAGGGTCTCCACTCCTTAGTCTCTTTTCCAACATAGGGTCTCCACTCCTTAGTCTCTTTTCCAACATAGGGTCTCCACTCCTTAGTCTCTTTTCCAACATAGGGTCTCCACTCCTTAGTCTCTTTTCCAACATAGGGTCTCCACTCCTTAGTCTCTTTTCCAACATAGGGTCTCCACTCCTTAGTCTCTTTTCCAACATAGGGTCTCCACTCCTTAGTCTCTTTTCCAACATAGGGTCTCCACTCCTTAGTCTCTTTTCCAACATAGGGTCTCCACTCCTTAGTCTCTTTTCCAACATAGGGTCTCCACTCCTTAGTCTCTTTTCCAACATAGGGTCTCCACTCCTTAGTCTCTTTTCCAACATAGGGTCTCCACTCCTTAGTCTCTTTTCCAACATAGGGTCTCCACTCCTTAGTCTCTTTTCCAACATAGGGTCTCCACTCCTTAGTCTCTTTTCCAACATAGGGTCTCCACTCCTTAGTCTCTTTTCCAACATAGGGTCTCCACTCCTTAGTCTCTTTTCCAACATAGGGTCTCCACTCCTTAGTCTCTTTTCCAACATAGGGTCTCCACTCCTTAGTCTCTTTTCCAACATAGGGTCTCCACTCCTTAGTCTCTTTTCCAACATAGGGTCTCCACTCCTTAGTCTCTTTTCCAACATAGGGTCTCCACTCCTTAGTCTCTTTTCCAACATAGGGTCTCCACTCCTTAGTCTCTTTTCCAACATAGGGTCTCCACTCCTTAGTCTCTTTTCCAACATAGGGTCTCCACTCCTTAGTCTCTTTTCCAACATAGGGTCTCCACTCCTTAGTCTCTTTTCCAACATAGGGTCTCCACTCCTTAGTCTCTTTTCCAACATAGGGTCTCCACTCCTTAGTCTCTTTTCCAACATAGGGTCTCCACTCCCTAGTTGATTTTATTTTAGACATATGGTCTCCACTCTCTAGTCGCTTTTCCAACATAGGGTCTCCACTCCCTAGTTGCTGTTTTTAGACATAGGGTCTCCACTCCCTAGACTGCGTTTCCAACATAGGGTCTCCACTCCCCAATTGACGTGTTTAGACATAGGGTCTTCACTCCCTAGTCGCTTTTTCAACATAGGGTATCCACTCCCTAGTTGAAGTTATTTTGGACATATGGTCTCCACTCCCTAGTTGATTTTCCAACATAGGGACTCCACTCCCTAGTTGATAATTTTTAGACATAGGGTCTCCACTCCCTAGTCGCTTTTCCAACATAGGGTCTCCACTCCCTAGTTGATGATTTTTAGACATAGGGTCTCCACTCCCTAGTCGCTTTTCCAACATAGGGTCTCCACTCCCTAGTTGATGATTTTTAGACATAGGGTCTCCACTCCCTAGTCGCTTTTCCAACATAGGGTCTCCACTCCCTAGTTGTTATTTTTAGACATAGGGTCTCCACTCCCTAGTCTGCTTTTCCAACATAGGGTCTCCACTCCCTAGTTGATTTTATTTTTAGACATAGGGTCTTCATTCCCTAGTCGCCTTTTCCAACATAGGGTCTCAACTACCTAGTTGATTTTATTTTAGACATAGGGTCTCCACTCTCTAGTCGCTTTTCCAACATTGGGTATCCACTCCCTAGTTGATTGATATTTTAGACATAGGGTCTCCACTCCCTAGTCTCTTTTCCAACATAGGGTCTCCACTCCCTAGTTGATGTTTTTCCAACATAGGGTCTCCACTCCCTAGTTGGTGATTTTTAGACATAGGGTCTCCACTCCCCAGTCGCTTTTCCATCATAGGGTCTCCACTCCCTACTCGCCTTTTCCAACATAGGGTCTCCACTCCCTAGTTGATGTTTTTCCAACATAGGGTCTCCACTCCCTAGTTGATTTTATTTTAGATATAGGGTCTCCACTTCTTAGTCACCTTTCCAAGATAGGGTATACACTCCCTAGTTTATTGAAATTTTAGACATAGGATCTCTACTCCCTAGTCTCTTTTCCATCATAGGGTCTCCACTCCCTAATTGATGATTTTCCAACATAGGGTATCCACTCCCTAGTTGATGATATTTTAGACATAGGGTCTCCACTCCCTAGTCTCTTTTCAAACATAGGGTTTCCACTCCCTAGTTGATGATTTTCCAACATAGGGCCTCCACTCCCTAATTGATGATTTTTAGACATAGGTTCTCCACTCCCTAGTTTCTTTTCCATCATAGGGTCTCCACTCCCTAGTTGATATTTTTAGACATAGGGTCTCCACTCCATAGTCGCTTTTGCAACATAGCGTTTCCACTCCCTAGTTGATGTTATTGTAGACATAGGGTCTCCACTCCCTAGTCATTTTTTCCAACATAGGGTCTCTACTCCCTAGTTGATTTTATTTTTGACATAGGGTCTCCACTACCTAGTCGCTTTTTCCAACATAGGATTTTCACTCCCTAGTTGATTTGAGCTTAAATGCAGGGTACACCGTTCCCCGATATCTTTGCCAATATAGGGTATCCCATTCCCTGGCCACATTTTCCCAACATAAGGTACACCAATCCTTAGTTGAAACATCCTTTTGACAATAAAAGAACATAATCCAAAAAAACAAAAACATGACATTTTCAGGGTACACCATTGCCGACCTTTTATTGCTTTCAATAAAGAAGTAGTTTAGAATTTTGTTACAATAACTCACGAAATTTTCCTAGTGCAAACAAGGGTAGAAATATTTTGTTCGATTGTTTGTTTTGGTGTTAGAGTAGGTTTTACCTCGAGGCACAGGGTTCGAGATGACCAAAAGAAGAAGTCTCAATTCAAAATAAAATAAAAGAAAAAACATAAGTGAATCCAAAATGCAAAAGCAATTGAAAAGATATGGAATGCTAAGACATGACTGAAGCCACGAGCATTGGAGTCCCATTTTGATTAGAAGAAGCTATAGAACAATGAACTAGAACCTACAACTGGCGAGCATCAAGGTTTAGATCAGAGTCTTCATAAAAAACCAGTCAAGATTCAAGATCAAGTTTCTGAAGACTCATAGATAGGAATCTTGTAACTCATAA
>AWOL01S0063272.1:0-10737 GCA_000715115.1 Nicotiana otophora
AACGTTTAATAAACGTTTTTAAACTGGAGTAAAAATCACGTAGATTTTAATGTCCAACAAAACACCACGAAGGCTTTCTTCCCGAGGTCGTTTAGATCCTTCACCAAACGACTCACATTCCTTTTTATACGGATATATATATTGGGGGCGGCTGTTATTGCAGTTTGTCAATACACGGATCGGATTGGAACATATCCGTTACAAATGCGGATAATCTTACGTTAATATTTACTATTAACAAATAATCCGAAGCCGAAGCCGAGCAAGCGACGACGACGGCGCGAGACTTGCTTTCTTCTTAACTCTTTAAGAGCTACAAGAAGAGCAATTATATATATACCCACCAAAACTCTTTTNTAGTTTCTGACTTTCTTCTTGAAAAATGATAACCAACTGTTAAGGAAAGGACAAAGGAACTAAGGTAATCTACATGATTTGTTTAAGAAAGTAAGAAACTAAAGAAGATCTAGATGGTACAATGAACTTGTTAAAATTAATTTTTTTAATAAATTTAAGTGATTGATGGATAATACAAAATATAGACTATAGAGTAGTAACTATAACTCTTTCATTACTAAAACTTGCAGGTAACTATAAACTTTATATTGGCAGGTCATAGTTGACAATGGATGAAGAGGGCTCTAAAACAGTGAGCAAAAAAGATTTTGCTTGGAAATACACAATCATGAATCCAGATGAAAAGTTCTTTCGATGCAAGTTTTGTAATCAACGATGTAGTGGCACGATCAACAGACTGAAGCAACACTTAGCAGGCACCCATAAGGGGGTTATGAAGTCTTACCGAGAGTTTAGAGATGCATTTAGCACACTGAAATATAATTACAAAGCTACTGTTGAGACTTGAGACTGAGAGATGATATAGTTTTTGTGCATTTCTTCTTTTTTTTTTTTGTGGAAAATGAGTGTCATTTGTGCTCTTAACAATGATACCAATATATCTCTGACCAAATTCTTTTGTTTGCACCAAATTTTCTTTACTGTTAAACTACTAGAAAGTTATCCTCTCTCATATTTTAAAATATACTAGTTTTATGGAACACGCGTTGCGCGTGTACCCATGTCAGTGAGTATACAACTTTTTAAGAAATCGTATAAATATTATTAAATAATATGTTTGTATTAAAAATAAAATAAAATATAAGTTCCTAAAAATTATGAACATTTTTCCTATTTAGCTAGCTCGATAAATGAAGTAATATTACTTATTGTGATTGTATTCCCGCCAACTACGTATCGAAGTTATCTGACTGTCATTTTTAATTTTCTCTCTCATGAATTATATTCATGTTATGAGAGAAAAAGAATTTGGTCATGTTACATTATTTAAATAAGAACGTATAATTTCAATTGTGTTTTAAATCTTAAATATCTAAACTTCCAACATATTTTAAAATAAGAAGGATTCAAAAGATAAAAAGTTGATGAATGTTTCAATTTGTATTTAACTATTACAAATCACTTTTGTTTCCCTTCACCAAATGGGTTTAGGCAAAATATGGACTGGTATGAGGCAAGACATTCGTGAAATGCTCTTGGACTTACGTGTGAACTCCTATCTTGCGAAGCTTACGCTCAAGCGCTCGACATATGCTTGGTATGTGCCCAATGCCTTACACATGGGCTCGTCTCACAATTCGTGTGCGACTTTGTGTAATTAACTTTGTAGATCATAAAAAATTCATTATCAATCTTTTGACTTGTCAAAACAACAACAACAATAACAACAACCCAGTAAAATCCCATTAATAGGGTCTGGGGAGAGTAGTGTGTACGCAGACTTTACCCCTACCCCGAAGGAGTAGAGAGACTGTTTGACTTGTCAAAAACTCTCTTAATTAATTGTATTTCAGAAATTGAAAACAATAATATTACGTCGTGAAAGTGAATTTATTAGAACCTCTCATCCAAAACTTCTTCATGTTATAATTTTTGTTAGGTCTTTATTATTGAATTCTTTACAAGTTTTTTTTCAAATCTTGGTTTTTTACGTTATTTCATTTGAAAATAATTTTTTCATATTTGTAAGTGATGAAACTTATTACTTAATAGTTAGTGTTCGGTGAATAACAACTTATAAATATTTATATCCATTAATGTTCTTTTAGTAAGGATTAGAGTATTGAATTATTTTTTAATTTACTAATAGCTTATTGGAAGCATATAATGCTAAATTGTATTATATAATTGTGAACTATCCCCTTAAAATTATATTAGTAAATAATTAATCTGCAAATATTTTATTAACAAAATAAACGGTTTAATTAATCACGCTTTTAGGTTAAAAAGGGGACTCGTAAATCTAAAAGAAGTGCAAAGTGTTACAAATTTTTCCAAATATGTATTTGCAATGTTCCAGTCTTTTATTTTTTTTCTTTTCTGTTTTCCTCTTTGTAATATTCGTTTTCTTTTAGCCTATGTGGCTTGGAAATCTTATTAATGTGAATATGCAATGTTTTTCCTTAAGCTTTTAAACCTAAAAACTATATTATATATGATGTGTCACTATTTTTCTTTTACAAATAAGGTATATTACATAGTTCAAATAAAGAAAACTCTAATATAGAAAATTTTATTGATTTAGAAGTACTAAATATTAGAAAAATAATTAAATAATTATTGACCTAAATATTAGAAAAATAACTAAATGATTATTCTGTCCAATGTGAGATCTATTTTTAAAGGGTAAAAAAAGCGAACGACATTTCGCTAAGAGTATTCGTGTACTTTTTATATAGTATAGATATTCTAAAGGCATCTATAATGTTTGTCTTTATAGTTTGGAATATGGATTGTTTTTTCGGTTAGAACATTATTGACTTATTGTTAAGATGTATCTCATTTATTAGTATATTTTTATTGTTAGTTCATATAATTATACTAATTATCTATTTTTTGTGATTTGTATGAATTTTCTAAAATAATTATGTAATTTTTAGATTTAACAATAATTTTAAGCTTATTTTATTAATTATAAATTAAAGATCCATGGGACTTACGCCCCGTGTCTCGGGGCTTACGCCTCGCCCAATGTTCGGTAAAACGCATCGCATCACGTCCCTCATTTTAAAAAACTGATATTAAGAATAAAAAACTCTCTTACTCCCAATAGTGGTGGCAAGATTCTGAAATGCAAGCAGTTATCAGATCAAAAATTGTATAGATTTGTATATTGAGTTCTGAAATTTTTATAAAAATACAAATTTGAAATATCAACTATAGCAGTAAAGAAAATTAGTTATGATTGGCAAAATAGCAATAGTGCTAGTATTATATTTGGAATTGAGTTGCATCACCTAATCACATTGTGGTATTCTATTGCATTTGCATAGATATGAGTGAACTTGTTTTATAAAATAAAGTAAGAGTGGATAAGGGAGAGGATGCAAGTGAGTTTTGTAGGATTATTCTCTTCATTTTTTAAGTTAAAAAAAAGTAGGATTTCTTTTTTGTTATTTTAATTAGTGAAGTATCAATATCTATCAATCAATCAAATGCGACTCAGTTTCAAAGTATAAAACTTTATTATAACTGAAAATATCGAATTGAAGAAACGTTATTTGGATGAGCTATTATTCCAAGACGTCAAGCAAAGAATTAGTAGCATAGCTGTTGAAATACAAACTCTGTTTCTTTTATTAAAATGGGTGTGATCAACTTTATATTTTTAGAAGGTAAAATCTGTAGTTTTGGTACCTTCATTAAGGAGAAAAAGATAGTCAAATGTTAGGAAAAACTGCGCACTTTGATATAATCTTAACAAAAGTCGATGAATGAGATAACTTTGCGTCTAAAGATGAGAATTTTTGGCTCCTACATGAGATAGCGGAACAGTTCATTTACAAATCCCGATTAGAGGAGTGTTGTGCTGGCACTCGTGAAAATTGGATCGTTGAAAAAGAAAAAAATAGTACTCCAGGACAATTATGAAATTAGAAATGTGATTATGCGTCATGTCCGTAAGAGTCAAGATGGCCGAGTTGGTCTAAGGCGCCAGTTTCAGGTACTGGTCCGAAAGGGCATGGGTTCGAATCCCATTCTTGACAGTTGAAATATTGAATAATTTTTGCTTCTCCCATATATTTACATGTATCCTCTCTCTCTTTTTTGGCTTTTGGGACGTGACCATCTTTATATCTTTGGGTTTGAAGGATCTATTTCTCAAAGTGTCTACGCAGAAGACAAACTATGCGAACCAATTTTTTTCCGTCTTTAGTTCAGATACATCAATTTTGAAGCAGTAGTCTAAGGAGCTAAATATCTAATCTTCATACGTCATCCTTTGCAGTCACTATGTAAACGTATACTATAGTAAAAGAAAGCACACCAAGTAATTCTACTAGTGTAGCACAAAACTAACCTCTCGTTTCTTCTAGTCAAACCTAAAGATTACGCAGCATATAGTTAGTGGAAATTCTATTTAGAGAGTGGAAACTATATCGACATCCGTGATATTAACATTTAAAAAAAGAAAAAAAAAAAGAAAAGCTAATGGAAGATGAAAACAAAGTTACTCTACATGGAATGTGGATTAGCAGTTACGCGAAGAAAGTGGAGTTGGCTCTCAAAATCAAAGGCATAACTTTTGATTATGTTGAAGAAGATTTGAGCAACAAAAGTTCTCTGCTTCTCAAATATAATTCTGTTTATAAGAAGGTTCCAATATTACTTCACCGTGGAAGACCTGTTTCTGAGTCCCTTGTAATTCTTGAATACATCGATGAAACCTGGAAAAACCAACCACGATTCTTACCAGAAGATCCTTATGAAAGAGCCACAGTTCGTTTCTGGGCTACTTACTGCCTTCAGGTTATACTTTTATGCTTCTTTCATTTGTGTTACTATATCAATGTATATGGTACAACGGAAGTCATTTTCTCGAAAAAAAATATATATTAAGGATTATAGAGTGTTTGATGGATTTTTTTAGGCCTAAAGAATAATAATAGTGATGTCTAGTTATTGATCGGAGCAAGTAATATATGAAGTTGAAAGTTCAGATAATTGTGAGGAAAACAACTTGTGTAAATAAGTACATTTTGTCGAAATCAAACACCAAAAAATGACTACGCTCACAGAAAACATATACTAGTATCTTGGAAAATGCCTTCCGCTGAACCAAATTAAACACACATTTATAAAATTTGCCCACTTCAACTTGATTGGTTTTAAGATTAAATGATTGCAGATATCAGATACCATGAAGAAAGCATTCATTTCAGCCCAAGAAGTTGACAAGGACAGAGCATTTGATGAGTTCTTTGAGAAACTTCAAGTGATGGAAGAAGGAATGAAAGATTTTTTCCCAGGGGAAAGGTCTAATATCTGCGCTGAGACTATGGGACTTTTAGATATAATAATTGTGGGTTCACTTGGTACATATAAGGCAGCAGCAGAAGTACTCAGAATGAAGATTTTGGATCCTCAAAGGAATCCATTTATATATTCATGGGTGAATACTCTACTTGAGCTGCCTTTGGTGAAACAGACTCTTCCTCCACATGACAAGGTGGTTTCAAGACTTGAGTTCATTAAGCAAAATGGCTTTACGTTTCAAACCAATATTTGAAATGGTAATAGGACTTATCACTTATGGTTTGTATGATGAATATGTTTGCTTCTTGATGATTAACTGTATCTCAATATTGCTTCAACTTCTTAGTGAATCTTAGAACCTAAATATTTTCTGTATTATGAATTGAAGCCTGACACCTGATCAGAGGTGGACCCAGGATTTGAGCACGACAAGGGCACTAATGTCTTTACATATGCCAATTAGTAGCGACAAAGTTCAACGTGCAACTCTTTGAAAACTTAGCCATTATGATAGCTTGTCATCAAAGTACAAACTCTCAGTCGTTGTTGTTAAAGTTGACATATGTTGTTGCTTCATCGAAAGTGATTATTGAAGGGAGGAAGAAGAGTTTGTATTTCTCTACTTGTTGAGAGAGGAGCTACACTTTGGGGCTTTCTATTTAAGGAAGCGATTTGGAAAAGAATAAAATTAATTAAATTGACTATCAAGCAGTACTAAATCATAACTGAAGTCAAAAGAGATAAATTAATAAGAAAAAAGAGTAAAACCAGTTGACCATTAAGTACAGTATAAATTATGGTAGGAATTAATAAAGTGAAGCAAAAACGTTAATAACTTTAACTGCCAAATTTTGATCCCAAATCCCAAAAAGCATGTAAAGAAAGTTCAGTCGTACACTAACAAAACTACCATCCGGCCTTTTGTGTTTTTGGGCACCAGTATGATATTAAAGGGGTCCTCTATGTATAATAGAGTATCCAATATTTTAAGATAATGGGTGCTCTCACTGTTAATAAGTGCTAGCAAATGATGGGAGGAGTCAATTGATATGGACTGATTGAATACGTTATAGATAACACAGATAAAATTTTCAAACCACTCATATTTAATACAGATAAAATATAGATTAAATGTCGAAAAATATAAATATTTATATTTTCTTGAATATTATCATTATTATGAGGATTCCAAACCACAATATAGGCTGTCAAATTTGGTGGTGATAAATTGAATATATTTTCTTTTTGTACCACGATGAAGAAAAAAACAACGGCAAAGTTACGAACAAAAGGGAGAGCCATGTAAAAGGGAGACGAAATAAAAAGTCAAATAGTGCACTACGTAAGAATCAAACTCTGGATCACACATAGCGCATACTTAGATTTTGTTTGAGTAATGAGTGCTTACCTAAATATGTATCCACTTCATGCGAAATTGTCTATATAATTATATGTTCGATACCATGGGCAATGGGTGCTTGAGCACCACAATCCTCCATGTGGATCCGCCCATGTCTATGTATAAATCGATACTTATACATTATTTTTACCGAGACTAACGGGTTCTGATGACCCCGCTACCTCATATCTAGGTCCGTCCCTGGGCACCTCCAAAAACAAACGTCCCACCAAAGCAGCATTTATTTTTTCCAGATTTCTCAATCTAAACTTTCAGGATCTAAATTTCATCTCTCTCTCTTCCATTTTTGAAACTGGTGCTCTGAATCACTATCAGTTTGATTTGTTGAACGTAATGAACTTGACTCTGTCACTGAAAAAATTATAAGCAGATCAATTCTTGTGTATGCTAGTTCAATCCCCTTTTTCTTGCTCTTTAGTAGCTCACTAAAAGGAGCATTCTTTTATAAAGTGAAAATGAGAGTTCTTCTTAATCAACTAGGGACAATCCCTTTTGAGATACCACTAATTTCTCCAACTATCTGAAAATAACATTTCAGCTTATAATCTACATAAGGTGCCCCCAAGTCAACTTCCATGTATCATGTTCCACAATGTCATGTCTACCACGCAACAAATTTATACTTTTTTCATAACAAGTTGATAAAGTGCTTGATTAAATTCACCAACTTGCAGCATTAGAGATAAGAGAATTGACTAATCCCATATTCCTACTGGCATCCAGTGTGAAGTATGACTTAGTGCCCACTTTGCAACTTAACAGCTCCATACCCAAAACGGTAAAACCTGATAAGCCTTTTTTCCTCAGCGTGACAAGTCAGTTAATATAGATCCAGAAGAAACACCATTCATATTTTCATGGGTGACTTAGTGTTATCAGAGGCGTAAAGCGCAAAAAAGCTCTAACGTCTACGTCTACTGGGCTTTAAGCGCAAAGCGCAAACAAAGCGTGGGCTTTAATTAAAAAAAAAAGCAAATAGAGAAAAACTATAAATGTGTAGTGTAGTACAAGACTAATATCTATAAGCATGAATACCAAATGTACGCACAAAGAAATTGAAGAAAATTTATTATAAAATAAAATATCAATTATTTAGCGTCGCCTTTTCAGGATTATGCTCATTGGTAAGGAAAAATATGTCTTAAAGCCTTGATGACAGCACTGAAGTGCCCCCTAAGCGCAAGGCGAAGCGCTCAATACGTTTTGAGTCTCGCTCTCGGGCTTAAGTGCGCTTTAAGCACGCCTTTGATATTGATAATGCTGGGGTGACTGCACTCAATGAACTTCCTCCGGTGAAGGAGATCATCCAACCTCATTCCAAGATAGTGGAACGTTTCCGCTACGCCCGTCAGAAAGTTCTTCAATCGATTTTCTAGCTCATGATGTTTGTTATTTTCCCATGAAGGTGAAGACTAGACCTTTTACCTTAGGTTTAATTTGTAGACTAATTTCACTCTCTAGTATGCCTAAATGAATAAAGACACATTAGTGTTAAGAGTCCAAATGTTATAAATGAGTAAAGACACATTAGTGTTAAGAGTCCAAATGTTATAATTGGCTTCTTTGATTTATAAACTGATAAATTATGTGCCTTTTATATTTTGATTGTCACACCTCCTTTTTCTCGAGGGTATAGGGAAGTTTTTTAATTAAAGTGACATTAATCGAAATGAAATTATTTAATTAATCAGAGTCGCCACTTGAGATAATTTATGGTATCCCAAGTCACCGGTTTATTTTAAAATCCCAAATCGAGGAAATTGACTGTATTTTTGGTCCGCGAAACATAGAAGACCGGGTAAAATATTATGTTAACCTGGGAGAAGGTGTGAGGCACTCCCAAGTTCCGTGGTTTTAGCACGGTCGCTCAACTATTAATAATTGGCCTAATTATCTAATTTATTACATATTTTAAACTTATGGTGCATTGTTTTACCCTTTAAACCGCTTTTAGTATTTATGAAATTTGTTTGAACAAGTCGCGATGTCGCGCACTCATTTGTTTTTGTACACATTGTGAATCGCGCGACGTGAAATGCACCGCGATTTACAACATGTTCATTTTTATTATTGTTTGAAATTATGGTCGAGTCACGTGAAACGCACACTCGGATTGGGAATTACGTATCATGACTATGCCACGGGAACCGTACCCATAGCCACGATGATTTATTATTAATCGCGCCTAAAGCAAACTACGATGTTGTGGTTCTATTGTCCTAAAATTTGGGATTTTGCGCGTGAAGTTCAGATATTAAAGAGTTTTGGTAGTACATATGCCAGCGAATTACTACACAAATTTGTAAGGAAAAAAAATTTGATTCTATAACTTTAAACGGTTAAAGCCTAAACGATGTGAACGCTTTTAACGCCTAACCATCGTGAATCTGTAAAGTGAATTTAGGCAGAACATTAATCCTTATTGGACTCATGCTAACTGAATTAATCCAATGACATATTTATGAGTTCAAAAGTTAACGAATGCACAAATCAAGCCAATAAAGTGGCTGGCAAAGAAATGGCCAATGGGCCCATCGAAAATTGATGTAAAAATAGCACGGGCTAGCCAATTTTTGGATTGGTCATTCAAAAATAGCCAGCGTTTGTTAAGTAATTGAAAAATAGCCACTATTTTTTAACAACACGAAACGTTCCAGCATAATATACTGGAGATCGATGCGCATGTGTATGAACTTCCAGCATATTATGCTGGACCGGTATATTATACTAGAACTTCGGTATATTATGCTGGAAGTCCAGTATAGTTATGCTGGAACTCCAGTATATTATGCGAGAGTTCTAGTATACTTATTCTGGACCTCCAATATAATATGTTGGAGTTCCAGTATACTTATGCTGGAACTCCAGTATAATATGCTAGAGTTCCAGTATACTTATGTTGGAATTTCAGTATATTATGCTGGAGTATTTTTCGGATTTTGAACAGTATTTTCGTTCAAATTAATCTTTACATGAAAAATGACTAAATTTCGATTACTTTTGAAACTTTGGCTATTTTTGAATGACCACTTGTAAATATAGCTATTTTTGAATTTCTCCCAAAATTGATCTCATAGGCCCAACTAGACTCTCAATAATCGAGTCCAGCCCGATTCTCGATAGGACATCAAGGATTACCCCAGTAGGCCTATTTTCCACTCCAGCAAGCCCAATTGTATCAACCATTTAGCATTTCTAGTGACTAACTAACAATTATACTTCTAACAAAAGAAAAATTACATGTGTTCGTTTAGCTTTACAGTTTACACTTCAAATTCATACAAGGTCACTTAAAAATGACATGAAGGAAATGAGCTATTACATCTGAATCTTCTAATTAAAAAATTGAAACACCCCGATGAAGAATGTACTATGCTATCGGACCTATGGATTAAAATACTTGGTCTAGTTACGAACTCAATTGTTTTCTTCTACTTTCCACAATTTCTCAGCCAAATCTCCTCTTCTGAACCCAATTACATGACAAATAGTAAGTAAACCAGATTTTTTTAAACAAAAAAAAAAAACCATCTTCTAACATGATAAATATAGTAAACTTAACTTACAACTCAATTTATGTTTTCATCACGACAAACAAATATGACATACTATAATGAATATTAACCAATTGACAGCAAGGAAACAACAAAGCATGAACACATCTATAAAACTTTCAGTCAAATAAAACAGAGTTTATATCATTTGATCAAGATGATACATTGATATAGCAAGTAAACAGAATAAGAAAATAGATCTCTGAAGTTGGAAATGAAACAACAGAAAATAGCAGAAGCAGCAGCAGTAACAGCAAGAAAACAGCTTCAAATCCATTCCAAAATCCAACGAGAACTCAAGAACTACTGAAACAGTGCAATGGAATTCACATTGGCTTTTCAACTCTTTTTTTTNTCTTTTTTGGATTTTTTCTAAGTTTAAATTCAATTTTCAGATTGTTTTTCTGTGGAGAATCAGTGAATGTGTAG
>AWOL01S0063293.1:0-30053 GCA_000715115.1 Nicotiana otophora
GGATTAGGACTTCCAATACCACCAGTTTCTAAAGATTCTAACAAACACTACTCTCAATCTGAAGCCGCAGCTCAGCCTAGATTTTTCAATCCAATAGGAGGAGGACTTCCTTTGCCTCCAAATCCACTTCTTCCACCACCTTCAATTCTACCTCCTAACCCATTTTTACCTCCACCTTCTATTATTCCTCCAATTATCCCCTCCCCTCCTCCTTCATTATTTCCTCCCTTATTCCCTTCTCCCCCACCTTCAATAATTCCTCCAATTATCCCTTCACCTCCAAGCCCTCCACCTTCACTATTTCCTCCACTTATCCCACCACTCATACCTGGTTTAACTCCGTCTCCACCACCACCGCCACCTTCACTTTTCCCACCTGTGATCCCTCCACTCTTCCCACCATTGATACCTGGTTTAACACCGTCTCCGCCACCGCCCCGCTCACTCTTCCCTCCTTTTCCATTCCAACCCACACCTGGCTTTCCCGGAGTTCCTCCAGCTGCCACCACTTCATCTCAGCAGAAGAAGAACACCTCTCCTTAGTCCAAAATACAATTACACAAACACCTGCGATATAGCTAGCTACTACATTTTCATTACGCTCTGTGTGTAATTCTCAAATAAACCTACTCCATTTTGTTTTACTTACCTTCTTTTTCACTTTCTGTTTACCTTTGTAATTTTCTTGTGCTCAGTTTCGTCCTGTTTTGTTAGACATATTAGATAGGAAATGAAGGTGATTGTATGATATGTAATACTACTTCAATAAAACTACTTAAAAACTTATTGGTAACTGTAGCATACAGCAAATAATGGCTATTGCTAGTACATATATATATACACTTCAAGAACCAAAAGCCTGAATCTCGATTCTAAACTCCTGCTCAACACTAGAGCTGAATTGAGTTAATACTTAGATGAACAAGTGCTCAAAAATTTGCACTTACAATTAGTGTAGCTGGGGGACAAATCAGAGAGTTGTTACTATTCCTGAAATTCTTCTTATTTCATGAATCTTATAGCCTACCTCATACAAATTAAAACAATTAGCCAAAAAGAATCTAGCAATTTCAGCGGCTTACCAACTTTTTGGCATTATATTATAAAACGATTTCATTGAGAACACATTGTTAATAGTCTTTCTACTAATTTCTTATACAATTCGTGTTTCAACCCTCCTCTAGCTGTTAGGCAAAGATTATAAAAAAAATAAGCTAACATGCCAGCAGGAAAAAAATTAAATAAATAAGAGACAAGAGAAGAGTAAAAGAAAGAAAGAACATCAAGTAGAGCTCTGATGAAACTCAATTTAAAATAGTTTGACTTTGGAAATTTGAATCAAACTCTTTCTTCGACTGAGCCACAATGAGCCTAATGGCGCCATCAATTTAACCAATGCATAATCAGAGAGACCCCTCTAGGATGAGTAAATCTCCATTAGCAATCAAATAAACTTCATTCAAGTGTACAATTTTTTCTCTCCAAATTGAGCACAAAAAGGGCATTACGTTAAACACTCAAGTTAGCTCCCCGCTAGTACTAAAATAAGAGGAGATTTACTTTGCCAGTGTATAAACATAACATACTACTATATACGACTCGCGATTTAGGTCACTCAAGCTCAAACATATGTGTAATATATTTTTAAAATTAAGAGAGGCTATTTGTATTAAAAGCTCATTTCTTGAACTAAAACAACGGAACGATAGATATTCATAGTGCACTTCAAGTTTGAATGCGATAAGAGTTGCTCATTTCTTGAGCTGAAAAAAATGGAATGATCGGTATTATGGTGCAATTTCGAGTTGCTCACTTTTTGAATTAAAAGAATGATATGATAAGTTTTTATGGTGCACTTTGGAATTTAAATGAGTCTAGAAAGTATTAACTTGATTGTTACGGAAGATGTCATTTAACTAGCACACAATTACACACAAAGCAAATAGAGAAGAAAAATCAATACAAGTATTTAACGAGGTTCGGCTAAGCCTAATCCTCGGGGCAGAAGCAGAGAGAGTTTTCCACAATTAATGAGAAGAAAAGCGCAATACAATCTATAGAATCTCCAACTACAACCCCTATATATAGATCTCAAGTAGTCCCAAACCTATAAGAGAAAGGTTTCCTAATTTGACAAGGACTATAGGTTTTCCTTTCCCAAATCTATTAATAATTCAAGCCATAAAATAACAAATCTTCCCCTTGGCTTGAATTCTCTTCTTCAACAGGAACAACGTCTCTCTACCTTGCCCTCAATCCTCGCAAGGGCTCTACCCATTGAAGCACACATCAACCCAGTCTGGCAACGCCTAAACTTGTTAAGAGACTCAATCTATTTAGCCATAACACTAATCCGTCGATTTGGTTCTGTACTCGAAATAGCTTTTGGATAGTTATAACACTCAAACTCATCAACAGTCTCTGCAACTGCCAAAGCAAATCTCGCAGGATTCGTGTATCCAAGAAGATTCACATCAACCATGTTTGCAAACATTTGCGGTCGGTTGATCACTCTCTTCTCTCTTCCTGTTGCAATGCTATATGGTTGATGTTGCATAGGTGCATTAATATTATCATCTTGATCAATATTTTGCACCTTCTTCACTT
The DNA here is from genome assembly GCA_000715115.1 of Nicotiana otophora. Taxonomy (NCBI): domain Eukaryota; kingdom Viridiplantae; phylum Streptophyta; class Magnoliopsida; order Solanales; family Solanaceae; genus Nicotiana; species Nicotiana otophora. Next base: position 2,608 of record AWOL01S0063293.1, read on the forward strand.
CATCTACTTTAGAACTGCTGGGCCGAGCTAGTGGAGATTCAATTTCTAGCTTTATGCGGTCACTGACACCACGATCTGTTTCTGCTATTGCCTTCAATCTCTGACTGTCCAGTGAAGCAGATTCATTGAATGTTACATCTCTACTGATAATTAGCCCTCGAGTCTTTTGATCTGTGCACCACAACCTATAACTTTTTACTCTGGTTGCATACCCTAGAAATATGCACTTCTTTGCCATCGGCTCAAGTTTTTCATCCCTCACATGAGCATAAACAGGACAAACAAATATCCTTAAATTTGAATAATCAGCAGGCGAGCCGGACCATACCTCAAAAAGAGTTTTGAACTCAATAGTTGCGGATGGAGATCTGATGACCAAACAACAAGCTGTATTGATTGCTTCAGCCCAAAAATCCTTGCTAAGACATGAGTGTGAAAGCATGTTTTGTGCCTTATCAGAAAGCGTTCTATTCATACGTTCTGCGATACCATTTTATTGTGGTGTTTCGACACAAGTGCGGTGTCTCACTATGCCCTCTATGATGCAGAAATTATCGAACTCGGAATTGCAAAATTCCAACCCATTGTTAATTCGAAGACGCTTAACTTTTCTTTCCGTCTGCCTCTCAACCATCGTCTATTAAATGTCGGAAATACTTCATCTTTTGTTTTCAGAAAATACACCCACACCATTATTGAGTAATAATCAATCAAAGTCATAAAATACCTACACCACTTTTGGAGGGATGTTTGGACCCAACAAGTCTGAATGTATATGATCTAACTTGTCTCTGGTCTTGTGTTCGGCCTTCTTGCTCAACTTTACCCTTGTCTGTTTACCAAACACACAATGCTCATAAAAATTCAAAACTTGATTTGTGTACCCATTCAGCAAATTCTGCTTACTCAATAAAGACAATCCCTTATCACTCATATGACCAAGTCACAAGTGCATAATTGAGACTGATTCATATCACTTTTCCCATAAGCTACAACAGCTTCCCCTTCTACTACACTAGCCTGAAGATGATACAATTTAGAATGCAGTTTACCCTTCATGAGTACCATGGAGCCTTTACACACTTTAAGTATTCCATTCTCAGAGTAAAATTTATACCTTTGATCATCCTGTTACGCCCCGACCTTGGGGAGCGCGACCGGCGCTCAATCGAGATACCCCGGCCGAGCAAGCCTTTACAATACCTTCTATCCAACTCACCCATGAATAAAAAAAGAAGAAGATGAATTTATATCATTAATTAAACATTAAGAGGTCATGCGAATAACACCAGTTCACTTCCATTATATCATTAACAAGTCCCCAAAACAGTACACTATACATTCGTAGTTAAAGCGGGACAGATGATACAATTACAACAAGTTTAGTTCAACCTTCCCATAACATGATACAAACCACACTATGTCTACGGAGCCTCTAACATAAACAAAAGATTACTACGATAGTGCCGGCAACAAGGCCCTGGCTATACCCCAAAATACTATGTACATTGAACAAGAGATACACGACCCCAGAATGAAGTGTGGCTCACCAAGTCAGCTGAGGAGAGGGTGTTGCTATCACTAATCAATACCACCTACTATGGAATCACCTGCATCCATTAAAGATGCAGCGCCCCCGGCAAAAGGGACGTTAGTATATGTCGAATAGTACTAGTACGAAAACCAAACACCTCTACAAGGACTTGGAAATACAACATGAACATGATGAATCATAGTAAAAATAAAAGGCTAGTTAGCCGTTAAAGCCATAGCAAATTTATTAAGAGCTTTCAACAACGTTTTTAAATTCATAAGTTGGGGATCCTCTACAACTACCTTTACACAAAGCGCCATTGCCGCCTTACACCAATGTATGCGGGTGGAGGTGCAATCACAATATCAGAAACTCTACACAAAGCGGTCATGCCGCCTCACCTTAATGTATGCGAGTGAAAGTTTATTCACAATACCACAAACTCTACACAAAGCGGCCATGCCGCCTCACCCCGATGTATGGGGTGGAGGTGTATTCACGATACCACAACTCTACACAAAGCGGCCATGTCTCCTCACCCCGATGTATGCAGGTGGAGGTGTATTCACAGTGCCAAAACTCTACACAAAACGGCCCTGCCGCCTCATCCCGATGTATGCGGGTGGAGGTGTATTCACAATGCCACATTTCGGATTCCCAAAATAATAATAGCTTGTACAAAAGAGTTTCATTTTTAATCAACCATTTGGCACCGTTGGCCTTAGCAAGTGTAAGCTCGTAAGGTTTCATCATATGAGAAATGAGTGTGTAATCACATTGATTTCATACAAGATCTTCTTCCCAAAAGGGGTATAACATAATTAAGTCAAAATAGAGAATCATTAACACACGAGGGTTCTAACAGTTATGCCAATCGAAAATCAATTTTTACTAGTCTGAATACCCCACATCAATATCGTTTTAAGTTCGACTACGCATGATAGAATTTTACAAGGATTAGGGAATTCCGATACTAGAAGAAGAGTTCAGCCTTCATACTTCTCTTTTAGCTTTCCTTAATTCACTACACAGTTCTGAAAATCCTAGCAACTTCGATCTAATTAGAGACATAGCAAAATTGAACACAAAGCAGGAAGATATTCATGGTTTCAGCTCATTTGAGCATTTTATCAAACACTAGGTGTGCGAATTTGATTACAAGGTTCTTCCACAAGATTTTCTTCACTACACAACTAATTCAATACCAAGAGTTTACTTATACTAGTTCAATTACCTCCCCACCATCCTCATAGCTACGTGCATGCATAAATAATAACTCTCATACCCAAGAATCATACTCCCAATTACCCTTCTTTTACCTAAACTCAAAATTGAAGACTAGGGTTAGAACCTTACCTCTTCGATGAAGACCTTGTGAGTTTTCCTTGTGAATTCTCCAAGTCTTGAGCAAGAATTGATGAAAAATTAGTCTAAGGTTTCCTCTTCTCTATCTAGAACACTCTCCATTCTCTCTAAAATATCATATTTTCTCTTTCAAAACGAGCCCCAAGGGCTTTTAATCAAAATAGGGTTGGTAAAAAAAATTAGAAAAATGAATCCCCAACATAGATATGTGGTCTGCATAATGGCCCTCCAAAACTAGGCACCGATCACGCCCAACTATGCCTTATAAAAAGGATTAAGCGGTCGTTACAAATATATTCCGGTTAACAAGTCCAGAGTCGAATCCCACAGGGAATTAACCTATTAAGCACATCTACTAGTCCCGCACAAATTCACGCAATCAATATTCAAAATTATTTAAATAACAATTTGGATGTTTTCTAACTAAATATCACGTAATGAAAATGCAGTAATTAATAACTAACTACGAACAGGTTGCAGACAAGAATTGGCATGGTCTAAGGTTCTCATTTCCCCTATTGTCGGAATCCTTTCCGCTATATTTTCTATAAATTTTCCTAAGTTTTCTCTACCGATTATGATCTCTCAGAGTGTCGTAATTCTCTCTCGAGTAACTACCATAATTTACTAGACATATTATTCCAAATTATGCTAGCTGGCACTAAGTTACGGCTCACTCGGATCGCACCAAGGTTTCGTTATTCCTAATCTCACCTTTAAACCCTCTGTATTGATCCCTCATATATGTTAGGAGTGATGTTGTTCAACAACTACCTAGTTATGCACTCTCTTCAGAGTAATACACACTAAATAGGCACAGCCGATTAAGAGCTCTTCAACCAACCACAATATAAACGTAGTTGAACAAATAAAGAAAAACTACGGCAAATCTATATTAACGTAACAGAAAAATCATCCTCCAATAGGTTCCATCAAAACCCTAGATTATAAGTTTAGCTACTCATACTCATAGTAACAATATCCCAAGTATTTTGCATAAATAACTTACAAAGTAAAGATGAAGAAATGTAGAAATCGATGATTTTATCCCCCAACAGTTGTTCCACGAGCTATTCTTGCCTCCGGTCGAAAAACTCCTTCAAAAGTGGTGTTTAATGTCTATTTATACGTGTAGGAAAAGACCTAAACGACATAGCCCTAGTCCTAGTCAAACAGGGAGACTAACTAAACCTTCAAAATCCGGATCAGGCTCGCCTTAGACCGTGCCTCGCGAGGTAAAATGTGAGATGAACCTCACCCCAGACCATACGACGTCTGCCTCCACGCGAGCTCAACCTCGCCTTATCCCTCACGTCGCCTTCTCCCACGCGAGCTCAAAGGCTCGCCTCGCCATCTCTAACCGAGCTCAATAGCTCGCTTCGCCAGCTTCCTCATTTTTCCGCTGCTCACTTCTTTCTTTCTTTTTTTCAACTGTTTTCGAGCACGCTTTAGACTTTAAATATTCCTTTTTCTCTACTTTCATCTCCAATGTACCTACACATAAAATAGACTCCATTACGCGCAAATAAAGTGTAGTTTAACATTAAAGCACATAAAATGTAAGGTAAATAATGTACTAAAATATAGAATTATAGCCACACATCAATACCCCATACTTTAACATTGCTCGTCCTCGAGCAATCAAACTACACTTATAGGCACGACATTTTTAAAAATTCCCTTAACTCGTCACACCAAGAATTTTTAAAATATACTAAGCACAAAGGTGTAACATCCTCACCTCAAGATTTGACTCATAAATACCATGCATTATTCACAATTCACTTACTTACTCTAACATGGAGGTAAATGACATTACTTTTCCGTTATGAATCACGTGCCCTCACACAACAAAATAGATTAATTCCACACACAATAAATTTTAAGATTGTAGGAACTCAAGATAGGACGAATTCACTCGCTCTCAGAAATAACATTCATATGCCACAAATGATGCACCACAGGCTTGCCCGTAGTGTAATACTCTACTAATCGAGCTCATTCAGTCTAGGATCAAGTAGGACTTTAATTGGTTGTAATGTAGGCTGCGGGTCGGATATGATACATTTGGATATGAGTGACTACGCTTTCTTTAAGCACTTCAATACATATACTTTAACACTTAAGCCCATACTTATGTCAAACCAAAACTCTACCTTTACTTCAATGTATATTACCTCATACTTCTTTAAGCACAATTATAACACTAGCCACCACCATCAAGAATTATTTTTCATACAATACAACTATATATATGTTTTTTTCTTTTTCTTTCAATCCAAGTGGCTTTTATTGATATATATGTTTTTTGAAAATGGTGCACCTTTCTTCTTATTCCATTTGTTCCACTCAAAATCCAAACCACCACCCCACACTCTAACTTTTACATAATTTATCACAATTTAAGTGCTCATGAGAGGTGACACGATTCAAATATATGGTCATTCATATGAACAACCTACGTGAGAAAACATGCCCAAGAGACATATATATATATATATATATATACACACACACACACACGGTAGGGCTAACCGACAAGGCCACATACTATCTAATTATACATGACTGTCTACATACCTCTATTAGAGTGTACAATTGTATAAAGGATGGGACTGGGCCCCATCATATCCATATATGTATGTAAACACATCGTACCAAAACTCAAAGCAACTCCGGATCAAATGGAGCATACCAACTCTCGTTGATCAAGGATCCTAAGAAGGGGGACCGTCAGCCAGTCTACTTATACCTGCAGGCATGAAACGCAGCATCCCCAGGCAAAAAGGGACGTCAGTACGAATGATGTACTGAGTATGTAAAGCATGAAAATCAGTACATAAAAGACATAGATGAAACATGGGGTAAAGAATTCCACCTGTGAGTTTAAATAACTTTGCGAATCCTGGAATATTTATAATATCATGCACGTGCGTGTAAATGTTATATCATGCATAGATATAGATGTACATAACATTATCAAGCCTCTAAGGGCATCCCATTATATCATCTCGGCCACTGTGGGCAAATCATCAACGTATTCCAGTTGATCAGGTGGTGGTGCGTATATAACGCCTTAACCTTTTTCCATATCCCATATACATATAATATGTGCGTATATAACACCTTCTGGTCATGGGTCAATGTACATGTATAAATGCATGAAATACATAAGAAATATGTTAATAAGATTTCTCGAATATCATAAAATCAATATGCCTTTCGGACAAACTTTATCAGATACATATTTTTCTGAGACCCATGAATAGAGGATATAATAATAATTCACATAGGGAATCAAGAATATAGACACCCCTAGTATTTCTATGAATAAAGTCATTTATGAAAGTTGCGTATTTTGCTCGTTTTGTTTGTATCATTTGGATCATGCCAAAAAAAAAGGGGATAGCCTTAACATACCTCAAGTCGTCAATGCAACTCAAAAACAAGCTTATGACAACTAGCGTGCCAACCCTATAGCAAAGAAATACATGTACAATTTAGATAGCGGTAGTATATTACGTATCTCAAACGATAACTCGATTCTAAAATAAAACGGGCAGCATTTCCCCTGATTTTACTGCTCCCTCAAGCCTACTATAGGCGAGATACAAACATAATAAAATCAGCAACTCAAAACCAACTTAATTACAATCCGGGACCTTCAATACAACAAAAACCCCAAATATACCATAATACACCCAATCAGCAAGTTATCAATTAGCCTGCAACTACCATGATGAGCGACCAACCTACTACCCTACCACATGTGGCGTTTCTCCACGCCATTTTTATCCTTCCAAACTCCATAAATCAGCAGCATAATAGACAGCCCAAAATAAACACAAAACAGCCCACAAAACAGTCTACTACAAGTCAAATAACTCGAACTCATCTTTCGATCACCGTCTCATAAGGTCTAACTATTAGGAAACAAATTTATCAACTTTTCTTGATATTTTAAAGCTTAAATACAAAAATTAGGAATTTTATTAACTACTAAATATATTCCAAAACTCAAACTACAAAGAAAAAAAGAGGCGATATAGTGATACTTACGTCGTAGGGATCGTTCTGATGTTATCGCTTCTCGATTTCGTACCCAGGATGTTATTATTATTTGAAGCTATTAGAGAGCTCAAGGATCATTTTTATGGTGCCTCTGGTCAGATTCTAAGTAAAATAAAGAGAGAGACAGAGAGAGAGAGAGAGAGAGAGAGAGAGAGAGAGAGAGACGATTTAAAAGGTGCTAGCTTGGAACCCTTTCATTCGCCCATCTTTCGATGCTTATATCTTTTTATCCGGATGTCGTATGAATGAACGGTTCAAAGAGTTGGAAACTACATTTAAATACCTTCAATTTGGTATATAATATGTCTTTAAAAGACCACATATAGTACATGAAACTTATTTCTCAAAAAGCTCTATTATAGGAGAAAATTCTTAGTCGGTTTTTTCGCAACATTAATCTGATTTTTTCCAAACTTTATGTATTTTATCCAAACATCATATATAGTCATATTATGACTTTAAACTCATTTAAATCATGATTAATAAGTCTCATATTCATTATACGTCACCTTGGGACGTACAGGGTGTAACAATACTCATATATGTATACAAGCATATCGTACCAAAATCAAAAGCAGCTCCGGATCAAGTGGAGCACGCCAACTCCCGATGATCAAGGATCCTAAGAAGGGGGGCCATCTTCTTGCCTACCTGCACCTGCGGGCATGAAACGTAGGTCCCGGGAAATAGAGCGTCAGTGTGAATAATATAGTGAGTATGTAAGGCATGAAAATCATAACATAGAAGACATAGATGAAACACGGAATAAAGAATTCTGCCTGTAAGTCTAAATAACTTGTAAATCCTAAAACATTTATAATGTCATGCACGTGCGTACAAATGCCGTGTCATGCATGGGTATAGGTATACCGTTACATCTCGCATTTCTCGTACGTTAAAATTTCGTCCTCAATTAATTGACATAGACTCGGGGATGGAATTATCTTAAGGTTAGCATATTTATGCTATTTATAACAAGCGATAAGTAAGTACCATGAAGGATAAAAGGGTACACGAATTAAAGAAAATAAATTTCGTTGAAGGTTGTCGATTTGGGATAAAATATTGTCCGAGCTATAATACCCGATATTTATGGACTAATACCATACAAGGTACCATATGACCGTGATAGTATGATGTATAAAGTATATTAAAAATGAATAAAATTTTAAGTAATTTGAGACAATTCTTAATTATGCGAGTAATTGATTAATTACCAAGTAACGGGGCACTGCCTAATTATCTAATAAGTAGATAAAAATTAATACTTCCCACCCCACCTCCACGTGGAAACAAGGAGCTAACCAAGCAAATGGCTAAGGGTCATTTGGGATTATGTGGCAACCTAATGTATGGATTTCAAGACACTTCATTTAGGATTTTAACTACAAGTAACATTTCATTCTCAACAATCAGATTTCTAAATTCCTTACACATTCATTTCATTCCAATATTTTCCATATCAAAGACACTAACGTTGTCCATTTTGATAAGTTTTCAATTTCTCATTTTCAAACACTTCAAATCAGATTCTAAACCTTACATTAAGTAACGTGATTCCTACAAGTTTCAACAATTCCAACGAGAACTATTTGCACATTAGCAACGTAAGATTTTGCGATTCTAAGGAAGTACGATGCTACCTTTTCCAAGAATATCATACGAATTTTTTCCTACTCCAGGTATGTTAAGGCTAAACTCTTCCTTCATTTTGCATGATCTCGTAATTACACAAGTTTGATAACGAGGTATAAAGAAAATATTCATGTCCCGGAATTTACATATATTTTCCTAGTCTTGTAAGTTACAATATTCTCCTTATCGGGACTTCATATTCAATTGAGTATTTCCTTTTTCCAGTCAAGAGAGCAGAAAGTCTATATATACAGTATTATAGTATTTTCATTACCATCGAGTTATAATCGATGGGCAGGCCACTATTGGGCAACCTCTGATCAGATGGTAAGTTATATACCGGGCCTACTGTGGCCGAGCGCCTATGAGTGAGCCCAGTTGGCTGAGATACAGAGCCTAGTATGGTCGAACGCCTATGAGCGAGCCTACTACAGCAGAGCATTTATATACATATACCGAGCCTTGTAAGGCCGGACAACTATTTTACTTACTATATTGAGAAAATAGAGTCAGTATCAGCAAGTGAGCATATCTTCAGATTATCTTTGACCCCTAGTTGCTTTCAGTTATTATATTATCAGTTCAGTTTTAGCTTTCAATATAATGCCTTACATAATCGGTACATTACTTCGTACTAACGTCCCTTTCTGGGGGCGCTGCATTTCATACATGCAGGTTCAAACAGACAAACGGGTAGACCTCCTCAGTAGGTATTGTCCGAGTTCAGCTTTATCGGTAAGCTCCCCGTCCTTCGGAGTTGCTGGATCTAGAGTTTTGTGTACATTCGGTATATATATATATATAGGTTAAGGATAGGTCGAGGCCATGTTCCGATCACAATACATCTATCAGTAGAGGCTTGTAGACATATCATGTCAGTTAGTGCAATATGTTGGGCTTGTAGGCCCTGTATGTATATTTTGTTGGCTTGTCAGTTATAGTAGTTATGATGGCCTTGCCGGATCGGCTTTATGTTGACATTTAATCAGCGTTAGCCTCTATTCAGTTTTATATTTTGCTTTCGTACATTATCTTGTAATGTGGCCCATGGCCTGAGTATGACATTAGATGTTCAGAGCCTCTCAGTCGTAAGTGGTAAGCAAGGATAGGTAAGGCACCGGGTGTCGGTCTCGCCCCCAGACTCGGGGCGTGACAAAAGTGGTATCAGAGCAATTCTGTCATCGGGAGTCTACAAGTCATATCTTGTAGAGTCTTATTTATGGGTATGTTGTGCACCACACTTATAAACAGGAGACTACCGGATATTTGGGATGGTTACTTTTCTTTCTAATCCAGATTGTGCGATAGAACTGAGTCATAAGTACCCACTCCTAATCTTTACCTTATTTATGTTTTAGTGATGCCTATTACTACTAGAAGACAAGCGTGAGCTGCTAGCACGGGTCATAAGGCTATGAAAGTATTAGAAGGAGATATCAGTTACACTATGGAGTCAGACCCATCGGAGATCATGGGTTCTTTTTAGGAGGATCTATCTGAGGATCCATATGATTCATCCGTTCGAGTTGTTTCAATCACTCCGGCAGCATATGGGGTGAGAGGAGTTCCGACTTCACCAAGGCCCTTAGTTTCATTATCACAGCCCGTTGGTCAGGGTAGGAGGGGAGTGGTGCACAGATTGGCACAACCGGGTTCCCCTCAGGCTCAAAACTATGTTATGGCATTTGCGGACACCAGCTCTTCTGAGGTTCCAGATAGTCCACAGTCTTGGGAGTCCGTCAATCAAGGTTCGTTTGTGTATGTTATGGGATATGCAGAGGAAGAGGATAGTAGTCGGGACAAGATGAGGAAGGTAACCGATGAGGATATGGAGATTCTGTTTCGAAGTGTATTTGATCGAGTCTCTCACATAGGACGAGGCAAGGACCCTCTACTGTAGACTTCCTCCAGATATCAGCTTTTGGTTGGTGAGCTCCACCTCCTCTTGGAGTATTACCAAGTCAGGGTTATGAATATGTTAGGTTGTTTTAGGAGGACGTAGGGGGCCCTGTCCCTACTTGTATATATTATGGTTATGTTTTCTTAGAGGTTTTGCAGATAGTATCCTATATATAGTTTTTGGTATGACATATGTACGGCCTTGTCGGCCCTTATGTATCCATATAAACTTTTTTCTTGAAGGAGTTCTACTAGTTAAGTGTATATATATATATATGTGTGTGTGTGTGTGTGTGCGCGCGCGCTCGTAATGACCCGTGATAAGTTTGATAAAAATAAGGATAAGGTACGTGGCGCTTGGTTAGGTAGAATTTGATGTTATAATGGGTATGGATTGGTTGGCTTCTTGTTATGCTAACATTGATTGGAGTATAAAGGTAATATGGCATCGCCGAGAGGTAGATTTATTTCCTATCTTAAGGCAAAGAGGATGATCAGAAAAGGTTATGGTTATCACTTAGTTCGGGTAAAGACTGTGGAAGTAGAGTCACCAACCGTTCAATCTATCCCTATGGTTAATGAGTTTCCCGATATTTTTTTTCGATAAGCTTCCAGGTCTTCCGCCAGAGCGAGAAATTAAGTTTGCTATTGACCTACTACCAGCTACTCAACCAATATCTATTCCCCCTTACATAGTGGAAATCGCAAAGCTAAAAGCGTTGAAGGAATAACTAAGGGGCTTGCTTGAAAAAGGCTTTATCACACCTAGTACATCACTATGGGGAGCACCTATATTATTTGTGAGGAAGAAAGATTGTTCCTTGCGGGTGCCTATTGATTATAGACAGTTGAATAAGGTGACAATCAAGAATAAGTACCCCCATCTCCCGAGGATTGATGATTTATTTAGTCAGTTGCAAGGTGCCAAGTATTTCTCGAAGGTAGACATGAGGTCCGGGTACCCTCAGGTAAGGTTTAAGGAGGAATATATCCGGAAGATAGCATTCAGGACCAGATATGGGCACTTCGAGTTTCGTGTTATGTCATTCGGTTTAACTAGTGCCCCAACAGTATTCATGGACTTGATGAACCGAGTGTTCAGACCCTTTCTAGATCTATTCGTGATTGCATTATTTGATGATATATTGGTGTAATCTCGTTAAGAGACTGAGCACGCATACCATTTTCATACTGTGCTAAAAGTTTTACAAAAAAGAAAGTTGTATGCAAAATTCTCTAAAGGTGAATTCTAGTTGAATTTTGTAGCTTTCCTTGGGTATATTATTTCAGGTAAAGGTATTCGGTTAATACACAAAATATTGAGGCAATAGAGACTTGACCTAGATACACGACACCGACGGAGGTTCGTAGCTTTCTCGGTTAGGCAGGTTATTACAGAAAACCTGTAAAGGAATTTTCTTCTCTTTTAGAACCTTTGGCAAAAGTGCTCGGGTAGTATGTGATGTCTCGCTTGATGTTCCAGAATAATATAAGAAAATCTATGGTGCAAGCAAGTTGAAGGAAGGTTGTGAATAAGTATAAATAGATATGTGTAGGTCGCAAGCTAAAGTATGGTAGAGCGACAAGGTTTTAGGAAGACAAGAGGAAGGATAAGAAAAGATGAGTGAAAAGGTGACGAGAATGGATAAGTCTTTGGGGTTAAGCTCATAAGAGAGCTGATGGTTTCTTTAAGTTATAGAAAGTTCAGTATAGCCTGAATAAACTCAAAAGAGTCTAAGACTAGTAGTACTTAGAAGAGATGGAATGTTGCCTTGGCAGTGGAATAAGGGCGTAATCGTGATAGATGAAGGGTGAAGTTTGGGCCTTTGAAAGGGGGAATCTCATGAATTGTAAAAAATTAGAACACCCCTATAAGTTTAACTCAGAAGAGAGCTAAAATTCAGTGGACTGATGCTTGCAAGCAGAGTTTCCAGGAGCTTAAGAACAGATTGACTTCAGCGCCAGTTCTAGCACTTCCAGAGGGTCCAGATGGTTATGCCATGTATTGTGATGCCTCAGGTGTTAGGTTCAGATGTGTCCTGATAAAACATAGGAAAGTAATTGCATATGTTTCAAGGCAATTAAGGAAGCACGAGCGGAATTATCCGACCTACGACCTCGAGTTAGCTGCGATTGTCCATGTACTTAAGGTATAGCGGCATTATTTATATGGTGTTCATGTTGATGTATTCATAGATCATAAGAGCTTGCAATATATCTTCAAGCAAGAAGAGTTGAATTTGCGACAAAGGCGATGTCTTGAGTTATTGAAAAATTACGATTTTAACATTCTCTACCAACCAAGCAAAGCTAATGTGGTAGCAGACGCCTTAAGTCGCCGATCTATGGGTAGCTTAGTACATGTAGAATCTGAGAAAAGACAATTAACTAAAGAGAGTCATCAATTGGCTTGTTTGGGGATTCGGTTAGTAGACTCTGGCGATGGTGGAGTTGTACTCCAAAATATTGCAAAATCATCACTCATAGTTGAAGTAAAGGAGAGGTAGTACGAGGACCTAGAGTTGGTCGAGTTGAGAGAGCGAGTCCTGCAACAGAAGAAGCCGTTATTGGAACTCAAGGGAGATGGGGTTCTCAGGTACAGGAGTTGTTTGTGTGTTCCATATGTAGCAGGGCCACGAGACAGGATTATATCATAGGCACATTATTCGCGGTACTCCATTCACCCCGGGTCGACGAAGATGTATCATGACATTAAGGATGTGTATTGATGGAACGATATGAAGAAGAACATTGTTGAGTATGTCGCTCAGCGTCTTGGTTGCCAGCAGGTGAAGATAGAGCACCAGAAGCCCGGAGGGCTAATGCAGACTATAGAGATCCTGACATGGATGGGAGGCGATAAACATGGACTTTATCACGGGTTTACCTTGTTCTCATCGTAAGTTCGACTCCACATGGGTGATAGTCGATAGGCTCACGAAATCAACTCATTTCCTACCGGTCAGATCTACATACACAACAAAAGATTATGCCAAATTATACATTAAGGAGATAGTGCGACTACACGGAGTACCAATATGTCACGCCCCAAAACTGAGGAGCACGACCGGCGCTCAACCGAGTGAACCTGACCGAGCAAGCCTGACAGATTCCTTCTACCCAAACTCATTCATGAATAAAGAGAATATATATTTTCCTTAATTAAACAAAAAAGTGATCATGTCTGCAATTACCAATTTCTTACCATAAGTTTCTCCATTTTTAAAGTCTCAAATGGACAAGTAATACAACAACAACATAGCATAGTTTGTCTTTTCCAACACCAATACACAACCCACACTAAGTACACGGAGCCTCTATAGATAAAGAAGAGTATAATGATAATGCCGGCAACAAGGCCCCGGCTATACCTCAAACAGAATACATAAAGTATAAAAGATTCATGACCCCGGAATGAAGTGGGGCTCACCAAGTCAGCTAGGAAGAAGGTGCACTGCTATCACTGACCAATATCTCCTACTGTGGAACCACCTGCATCCATTGAAAGATGCAGCACCCCCGGCAAAAGGGACGTTAGTACTGTCGAATAGCACTAGTATGTATAACTAAACACCCTCTCAATAGAATGACAAATAATATAAATAAGATTATTATAATATCAATGAAAGCCTTAATTAACATCAAATCTCAATTTAGGATCAAGACACTATTCAAATTAATTTTCATATCTCACATTGGGAGATTTTTAGTATCGATATACCATTGTCCACAATATCAGTACCATTATTCACCATACCAATACCACTATTCACGATACCATTATTCACAAAACCAGTACCATTATTCACAAAACCAGTACCACCGCACTCTTAGTACGGAGTCCAATCACGATCCGATCGACTAGGCTATCTCAGTAGAGACATCAACCATAATTTCTCTCAATATCAATACCATCATCTTTAACACGGAGTCCGATCACGACTCGATCGGCTAGGCTATCCATTAGGGACATTGACCACAATCATAATTTCAATTACAATTTCCAATACAATCACCACCATGTGTGCGGCATGATGTCCGATCACGACCCGGACGGTTAGGCCGTCTTATTTGAGACATCAACCTTTTTATATTAATCATCACATTTCATAATACTTTCACATCTTTTCATTTCATTGGCACTAGTGGCCATAATTATAAGATCATTCTGGGCAAGTTGGCCATATTCAGTATTTCATGCTCACATTATCAATAAACACAATTCAAATCAAAGTGTGTAGTACACATGTGAGAAATTTAGAGTCTAATACACATAGAGATATTTCACAAAATTTGGCATAATAGCCTTCATTTGAACTTGACTTAAAGTCGAAACATTATTAATGCATAGCCCATATTTTAACACATCCTCAATTGGTAACATAACAAGAATAGAGCATTTGAGATGCTTGTTGAACATATATCTTTCAACCCAATCTTACTCGGAATAGCCAATTTCATAATAAATCACTCGGGACTTACATAATTTACATGAATATCGTGGGATTCAATTCTAAGAGAAGAGTTTAGCTAACCTACCTCACTTGAGCTTCCTTACACTCTAAATGTTCCAGAATTCTTAGCAACTTCAATCTATTATAGAAATATAACAAACTGAATCAAAATTAGGAAGGTGATCATGGTTCGAGCTCATTTGAGCATTTTATCAAACACTAAGTGTGCATAAGGTTTCAATGTCCTTTTTATGAAGGATTTCATCAACCCCCAACCCAATCTTTACCATTTTTAGCTCAACAATCTTCCTACACCCTTTGATAACACATGCATGTAAAATAAACAACTCTCATGCCCAAAAATTATCTTGCTAATTAGTTACCCATTTTCAGAAAATTTTAAAATTAGGGTTTAGGGTGTAGAATTTTACCTTTAGTATGAAGACCTAGTGAGATTTCCTTCTTAATTTTCTAAAACTTTAGCAAGAATTGAAGAATAATTATTGACGAACACCTTCTCACTCTAGGGCACTCTCTCTCACTCTAAAATATCAGATTATGTCTCAAAAATGGCCCAAAGAGTGTATTTAACGAAATAGGGTCAGGTTTTAAAAACCCAAAACGGAGCTCCGGAACAAGGTATGCGATTGCATAACCGATATGTGGACCGCATATCGGTCGCATAAGTGGTTACAAAATAACCAAAAGAACTGTTTGTGCATGCGGTCACTATGCGGTCGCATAATGCACCGCATAACAGTTATGCGGTCGCATAGTCGACCACATAGTTGCTTCCAACTGACTCAATTATCTGCCTCACTCTGCGGCCATTATGCGGTCCGCAGAGTGGTTCTGCGGTCGCATAATGGACCGCAGAAATGCACTTTTTCTGCCGCGGAGAATTTCTACAATCCTCAAACACATAAGTCTAGTCCGGCACCATGAAACATTATTTTCTTTGCAGACTTTATCAGGCTTTACACTTAAGTACTTCAAAAATTTTCCTGGGTGTTACACAATATCTATTATATTTGACTGTGAGGCCTAGTTTACAGCATATTTTTGGAGGTCATTTTAGAGAGGTCTAGGAACTCAGGTGAATCTCAGCATAGCTGTTCATCCACAAACTGATGGACAAGCTGAGCGCACAATTCAGACGCTCGAAAATGTGTTACAAGCATGTGTATTGGATTTTAAAAGAAGTTGGGATGAACATCTACCTCTTATAGAGTTTACATATAATAACAGTTACCACTCCAGTATCCAGATGGATCCGTACGAGACTTTGTATAGGCGCAGGTGCACATCTTCTATAGGGTGGTTTGATGTTGGAGGATCTGGGTTACATGGGCCGGACCTGGTTCAATAGGCTATAGAAAAAGTAAAGCTTATCTGGGAGCGACTGTTGACAGCACAGAGTCGTCGGAAGTCATATTCTGACATGCGACGACGAGATTTAGAGTTCGGGATTAATGACTGGGTATTCTTAAAGGTATCACCTATGAAGGGTGTGATGAGGTTTGGCAAGGAAGGCAAACTTAGCCCACGGTATATTGGGCCATATAGGATCATTCGGAAGGTGGGCCAAGTAGCTTATGAGTTAGAATTGCCCTCGAAATTGGAGTCTGTCCATCCGTTTTTTTCACGTATCTATGTTACGGAAGTACATTGGTGATCCTACCCGAGTGGTGCCCACAGATGATGTACTTGTCATACGAGGAAGTTCTGGTTGCCATCCTAGACCGGCAAATCTGCAAGCTATGGAATAAGGAGTTAGCCTCCGTGAAGGTCTTATAGAGAAGCAAGAATACAGAAGAGATGACGTGGGAAGCAGAGGAAGAAATGAGGTCTAAATACCCCCACCTATTTCAAACTGGGATATGGCTCGAGATGGGATACCTCAGCACAACCCTATTCAAACTAGTAGGTCCTCAGGTAAACTCTTGTTTTTGACTTTTTAAATTCATAATAGACGGCTATGTGAGGCCAAGTGTGGCATGCATAGTATATTTTCTGGTTGCGCGTAGGGTGGTTTTAGTTTAGTATACAAAGGAGACTCTGGCAAAAAAGATTTCCAAGGTAACTAAGAGTAAACATTCGAGGACAAATGTTTCTAAGGGGGGAAGGATGTTACATCTTGCATTTTCGTACGTTAAAATTTTGTCTTCAATTAATTGACATAGACTCGGGGATGAGATTATCTTGAGGTTAGTATATTTATGCTATTTATAACAAGCTATAAGTAAGTGCCATGAAGGATAAAAGGGTACACGAATTTTAAAAAAAAAATCGTTGAAGGTTGTCGATTTGGGATAAAATACGGTCCGAGCTATAATACCTGATATTTATGGACTAGTAGCATACAAGGTACCATATGACTGTGATAGTATGATATATAAAGTATATTAAAAATGAATAAAATTTTAAGTAATTTTGAAACAACTCTTAATTATGCGGGTAATTGGTTAATTATCGGATAGCGGGACATTACCTAATTACCTAATAAGTAGATAAAAATTAATATTTTCCACCCCTACCCCTACGTGGCAGCAAGGAGCTAACCAAACAAATGACTAAGGGTCATTTGGGGTTAGGTGGCAACCTAATGTATGGATTTCAAGACACTTTATTTAGGATTTTAACTACAAGTAACATTTCATTCTCAACAATCAGATTCCTAAATTCCTTACGCATTCATATCATTCCAATATTTTCCATATCAAAGACACTAATGTTGTCCATTCTGATAAGTTTTCAATTTCTCATTTTCAAACACTTCAAATCAGATTCTAAACCTAACATTAAGCAACATGATTCTTACAAGTTTCAACAATTCCAACAAGAATTATTTACACATTAGCAACGTAAGATTTTGCGATTCTAAGGGAGTACGATGCTACCTTTTTCAAGAACATCATATGAATTTTTCCCTACTCCAGGTATGTTAAGGCTAAGCTCTTTCTTCATTTTGCATGATCTCGTAATTATACAAGTTTGATAAACGAGGTATAAATAAAATATTCATGTCCCGGAATTTACGTATATTTTCCTAGTCTTGTAAGTTATAATATTCTTCCTATCGGGACTTCATATTCAATTGAGTATTTCCTTTTTCCAGTCAAGAGAGCAGAAAGTCGATATATACAGTATTATAGTATTTTCATTACCATCGAGCTATACTCGATGGGCAGGCCCCTATTGGGCAACCTCTGATCAGATGGTAAGTTATATACCGAGCCTACTGTGGCCGAGCGCCTATGAGTGAGCCCAGTTGGCCGAGATACAGAGCCTAGTATGGCCGAGCGCCTATGAGCGAGCCTACTACGGCAGAGCAGTTATATACATATACCTAGCCTTGTAAGGCCGGACAACTATTTTACTTACTATATTGAGAAAATAGAGTCAGTATCAGCAGGTGAGCATATCTTCAGATTATCTTTGACCCCTAGTTGCTTTCAGTTATTATATTATCAGTTCAGTTTCAACTTTCAGTATAATGCCTTACATACTCGGTACATTACTTCGTACTGACGTCCCTTTCTGGGGGTGCTGCATTTCATGCGTGCAGGTTCAGACAGACAAACCGGTAGACCTCCTCAGTAAGTGTTGCCCGAGTTCAGCTTTATCGATAAGCTCCCCGTCCTTCGAAGTTGCTGGATCTAGATTTTTATGTACATCCGGTATATATATGTATATAGGTTAAGGGTAGGTCGGGGCCCTGTTCCGATCACAATACATCTATCAGTAGAGGCTTGTAGACATATCCTGTCAGTTAGTGCATTATGTTGGGCTTGTAGGCCCATTATGTATATTTTGTTGGCCTGTCAGTTATAGTAGTTATGACAGCCTTGCCGGGCCAGCTTTATGTTGACATTTAGTCAGCGTTAGCCTCTATTCAATTTTATATTTTGCTTCGTACATTATCTTGTAATGTGGCCCATGGCCAGAGTATGACATTAGATGTTTAGAGCCTCTCAGGCGTAAGTGGTACGCAAGGATAGGTAAGGCATCGGGTGCCGGTCTCGCCCCCAGGCTCGGGGCGTGACATATACATAACATCATCAAGCCTCTGAGGGCATCCCATCATATCATCTCGGCCACTGTGGGCAAAATCATCAACATATGCCAATTGATCAGGTGGTGGTGCGTATATAATGTCGTAACTTTTTTTCATATCCCATATACATATGTATACATATAAATACGCGTATATAACGCCACCTGATCATGGGTCAATATACATGTATAAATAAATGAAATGCATAAAAATATGTTAATAATCTCAATATTCCTTTCAGATAAACTTTATCAACTGCGTATCATTCTGAGACCCATGAACAGAAGATATAATAATATGTCATATGGGGAATCAAGAGCATAGAGACCCCTAGTATTTCTATGAATAAAGTTGTTTATGAAAACTGTGTGTTTGCTCGTTTCTGTTTGTATCATTTGGATCATGCCAAAAAGAAAGAAGGGATGACCTTAACATAGACGGAGTAGGGAAAAATCTGTATGATGTTCTTGAAAAAGGTTTCACCGTACTCCTTTAGAACCGTAAAATTTCACGTTGCTACTGTGCTAAGAAATCTCCTTGGTTGAAGAAATCATGTTGTAGTGTCTTTGTAGGAACTTGTAGGAATTGTAGGAATTTGTAAGAAATTGCGTTGCTAATGTGATAAAGCTCACGTTCTTGATTGTAGTGTTGTGTAAGGAATTGTAGGAATCTGATTGTAGTGGTTGAGAATGAAATATTTTTTGTATTCAAAATCCTAGAAATGAAGTGTCTTGAAATTAATATATTAGGTTGCCACCTAATCACAAATGACCAAGAGTCATTTGTTTGGTTAGTGTCTTGCTGCCACGTGGGGTGGAAGGTCTTAATCTTATCCTATAATCAATTAATTAATTAGGTAATATTCTGCTACCCGATAATTAATCAATTACCCACATAATTAAGAATTATCTCAAATTACTTAAAATTTTACTTATTTTTAATACACTTTATACATTGTACTATCATGGTCATATGGTATCTTGTATGGTACTAGTCCATAAATAGTGGGTATTATAGCTCGGACCGTATTTTATCCCAAATCGAAAACCTTCAATGAAACTCATTTTCTTTAATTCGTGTACCCTTTATCTTTCATGGCACTTACTTATTGCTTGTTATAAATAGCATAAATACGTTAACCTCAAGATAATCTCATCCCCGAGTCTACGTCGATTAACTGAAGACGAAACTTTAACGTACGAAAACGCGAGATGTAACATCCTTCCCCCCTTAGAAATATTCGTCCTCGAATGTTTAACTCCCCGTGATCTATATAACTTTGGCAGAGTCGCCTTTGTAACAATACTACTACCAACTCTTCCTGTAGAAACTCAATGATTCAACGCCATATATGACCACAATCATCAATAACTAACACAAGGATCCATACACGTACCTTAAGGTTGTGATGTCTCAGTCGGGCCCTTCTCTGGAGGAGGAAATAAGTAGGGATATCTAGACTCCATGTCTTCCTCGGTCTCCCAAGTCATTTCTTCTACATTGTTATTTCTCGAAAGTACTTTCACCGAAACTACGTCTTTAGTTCTCAATCTCCGAACCTGTCTGTCTAATGTAGCAATGGGAGTTTCTTCATATGATAGCTGCTCTGTGACCTGAACGTCGTCAACTGACACGATTCAGGAAGGATCTTCGATATATTTACGGAGCATAGACACATAAAAGACTGGATGTACAGACTCCAAGTCTGAAGGCAAGTCTAACTCATATACTACATGGCCTACCTTGCGTATGATCCTATATGGTCCAATGTACCGAGGGCTAAGTTTTCCTTTCTTACCGAACCTCATAACACCTTTCATCGGTGATACCTTTAGGAATACCTAGTCGTCAACCTGAAACTCTAAGTCTCGCCGTCGATTATCCGCATAAGACTTCTGACGACTTTGATCTGCTAATAGCCTTTCCTGTATAAGCTTAATTTTCTCGATTGCCTATTGTACCAATTCTGGTCCTACTAACATAGTTTCCCCAACATCGAACCACCCTATAGGCGACCTACACTTCTGTCTGTAAAGAGGTTCGTATAGAGACATCTAAATACTAGAATGGTAACTATTATTATATGCGAACTCAATAAGCGTCAGATGATCATCCTAGTTACCTTTGAAGTCTATCACACAAGCTCGTAACATATCCTCAAGTGTCTGAATAGTACGCTCAGCCTGTCCGTCTGTCTGGGATGAAATGTTGTACTAAGACTTACCTGAGTCCCTAATCCTTTTTGGAAGGACCTACAGAAATTAGCTGTAAACTGAGCTCCTCTATCCGAGAAATAGATACAGGGACACCTTGCAGTCGTACTATCTCCTTAATATAAAGCCTTACATAATCCTCTGCGGAATATGTAGTCCTAACGGGCAGATAATGGGCTGACTTTGTAAGCCTATCAACAATCACCCATATCGAATCAAACTTACGCTAGGTACGAGGTAAGCCTATGATGAAATCCATATTAACTACTTCCCATTTCCAAGCTGGAATCTCCATAGCCTGCAATAATCCACCGGTGTTTTGATGCTCAATCTTAACCTGCTGATAATTAGGGCACTGAGCAACAAACTCCGCTATATCTTTTTTCATTCCGTCCCACCAATATACTTCCTTGATATCATGATACATCTTTGTTTCTCCTGGATGGATAGAATAACGAGAATAGTGAGTTTCTTCCATAACCCGCCGACGCAGCCCTGCAACATTAGGGACACATAATCATCCTCGATATCTGAGGACACCATCTCCTGAAATTTCAAATGGTGTCTTTTTCTTAGGGGTGGTATCCCTATAATGAATTAACATAGGATCGTCGTACTGACGTTCCTTCACTTCAATTACTAAAGAGGATGTTGTCGTATCCTGAATAATAATTCCAATATCACCTGAGTCCAATAAATGAACTCCAAGACTAGCTAACTGATGAATCTTATGGGCTATTACCCTCTCTTATGGCTGTAAATATGTCAGGATACCCATAGATCTACTGTTGAGGGCGTCGGCTACTACGTTGACCTTCCCCAAATGGTATAAAATACCAACATCATAATCTTTAAGTAGCTCCAACCATCTCCTTTGTCATAAATTCAATTCCTTTTGCTTGAAGATATACTGGAGACTCTTATGATATGTATAGATATCAACATGAATTCCATACAAGTAGTGCCTCCATATCTTTAGTGCATGAATCACTGCGGTTAACTCTAAATCATGGGTTGGGTAATGCTTCTCGTGTTTTCTTAGTTGTCTAGAAGCATAAGCTACAACCTTACCGTGTTGCATCAGTACACAACCCAATCTAATGCCCGAAGCTTCACAATAGATAACATAATCATCGGTCCTTCTGGGAGCGTTAGAACCAATGCTGAAGTTAATTTGTCCTTTAATGCCTGAAAGCTCCGTTCGCAAGCATCAGTCCATAGAAACTTTGCTCCCTTCTGAGTCAACTTTGTCAAAAGTACTGAAATGGAAGAAAATTTCTCTACAAATCTCTTGTAATAACCTGCCAAACCGAGAAAGCTACGAACCTCTGTCAGTGTTGTGGGTATAGGCCAAGTCCTTACTGCCTCAATCTTTTGTATATCAACCCAGATACCTTCACTCGAAATGATATGCCCACAGAGAGCTACAGAGTCCAACCAAAATTCACATTTAGAGAATTTTGCATACAACTTCCCTTTTTGTAGAACTCTAAGTACAATACGCAAATGATCTGCATGCTCAGCCTCTGAACGAGAATACACCAATATATCGTCAATAAATACAATTACGAATAGATCTAAAAAAGTTCTGAACACACGATTCATCAAATCCATGAATACTGTTGGGGCATTGGTCAAACTGAACGACATAACACGAAACTCAAAGTGCCCGTATCTAGTCCTGAATGTTGTCTTCGGAATATCTTTCTCCTTAACCCTTACCTGATGGTATCCGGACCTCAAGTCTATCTTTGAGAAGTACTTGGCACCTTGCACCTGATCAAATAAAATATCAATCCTCGGGCGGGTACTTATTCTTGATCGTCACCATATTAAACTGTCTATAATCACTACACATCCGTAAGGAACCATCTTTCTTCCTCACAAATAACACAGGTGCTCCCCACAGTGATGTACTAGGTCTGATAAAGCCTTTTTCAAGCAAGTCCTTTAGTTGTTCCTTCAACTCTTTGAACTTTGCAAGGGCCATTCTATAGAGAGGAATAGATATTGGATGAGTATCTGGTAGTATGTCAATAGCAAACTCAATTTCTCGCTCTGGCGGAAGACCTGGAAGCTCATCGGGAAAAATATCAGAAAACTCATTAACCACGGGGATAGACTGAATGGTTGATGACTCTACTTCCACATCCCGAACCCGAACTAAGTGATAAATATAGCCCTTTTTGATCATCTTCCTTGCCTTGAGATAAGAAATAAATTTACCTCTCGGCGATGCCGTATTACCTTTCCATTCCAAAACAGGCTCCCCTGGAAATTGAAATCGGACTATCTTCGATCTACAATCAATGTTGGCATGACTAGAAGCCAACCAATCCACACCCATTATAACATCAAATTCTACCATATCTAACTCGATTAGGTCTGCTACGGTAAATCGACTATGAACTACTATTATGCAACCTCTATATACTCGCTTAGCTATCACTGAGTCCCCAACATGTGTATACACCTTAAAAGGTTTAACCAATTCAAGTTTTATTCCAAATTTACTAGCAACCAATGGAGTAACATATTATAAGGTGGAACCTGGGTCAATCAGTGCATATACATCATATGAGAAGACTCATAATATACCTGTAACAATATCGGGTGATGATTTTTGATCATGTCATCATGCTAATGCATAAATGCAGTTATGAGGACCGCTCGAGCTAGATATTCTGCCTCTGCCTCTACCACGACTCGTTGGTGCTTGTGAACCTTTCCCGGGGGGCATATTAATGATGACGAACCAACTACATATCCTTCTGGTTGAGCTATGTTTGCATCACCTCTCATCGGATAATCCCTCATAACGTGGCCCAGATAACCACAAGTATAACAAATACCCAACCCTATACGGTACTGCCCGATATGTAGCTTACCACACTGAGCACATCGTGGCAAGGGCAGCCTCATCTGATTTGACTCATCCCTATACTGAGAACCTTAGGCCTTGAATATATGGAACGATCAAATCTCTTACTGCCAAACTGAGGTGGTGTGCTAGCCGATGGCTGGGTTGGATACCTCGGGTACTATTGTCTCTAACCACCTAGAAACTCACCAGAAGGACCCGAAGACCTCGCTCTCTTATTCTGGGCCCTATCATGCTCACGATCGGCCCTTTGCTTCTGCTTACACTCCTCTACACTCTGAGTGTATGCTTGAATACGAGAAATATCCATGTCTGCCTGAAGTGAGACCGACATACAATCCTAAAGCAAGTATGACTCTAACCCCATCACGAACCGGTGAACTCGATCCTCCATCTTAGATACAATAGTGGAAGCATACCTAGCCAACGAATCAAACTAAAGACTGTACTCCTGAACACTCATGTTACCCTGTCGAAGGGTCAAGAACCTATCAACTCTGGCCCGCCTAAGCTCTGGTGTCAGATAATGACGAAGAAAAGCCTTTGTAAACTCCTTCCATACTGCTGGAGGGGCATCCTCACCTCTGGACAATTCCTAAGACTCGTACCAATTAACTGCAACATCTTGGAGTCTATAGGAAGCTATCTCAACTCACTCAGCCGCAGTGGCCTTCATTACCCTCAACGTCCTCTGCATTCTATCAATAGATACCTGAGGGTCCTCATTTGGATCTGCCCCCGTGAATACCGGAGGGTCTAAATTAATGAAATCACGAACCCTCGCACTGACAGACCTATCTGCATGACCAATACCTACTTCCTGACGCCGAGCCTGCACGGCTACTAATCGAGTTAATAGCTGAATAACATCTCCCATCTCCTGACCCGGTACATCTAGCTGAGTGGCTGACCGTACAGGGGCGGGCGCTGGAGCTGGTGTCCCTCAGAGCTCTCCCGGAGAGGGCAGGGTATGTGAAGTCTGAGATGGAATCTCACTATGAGACTCTCCCGGAGCCCTAGTAACTCGTGGCGCTCGACTAGTAATCTCACCATCCACGAAGTTTCCCTTCTGGGCGGTTGTAGTCTTTGGAGGCATCGCTGAAAATATAACATATCGTTAAGAATATGAATTCTTATATCGCACGATCTAAGATAAGAAGAGAGGATAATATCCTATATGTCCTGTAGCGTCATGTTTATAAGTGTGGTGCATGACACACCCATAAACAAGACTCTACTAGACACGGTCTGCAGACAACCCTAGGACAGAACTACTCTAATACCACTTTTGTCACGACCCAAACCGATGGGCCGCGACGGGTGCCCGAATTCTACATGTCGAATATCCTTAAGCATGCGTTTAAGATATAATCATGAATAACGTACGTGAGGAAAACCTATCCAAAATACATATGTATATATACATGCGAAATACAGTGGGCGAGCCGGCAAGGCTGCTATAGACAACTATATACCCAAAAGTGGAAGTCGACAAGGCCACATACTATCCAAATATACATAACTGTCTACAGACCTCTAATAGAAAATGCAATTGTACAAGGACGGGACTAGGCCACGTCATACCCATTTACGTATACAAGCATATCGTACCAAAATCAAAAGCAGCTCCGGATCAAGTAGAGCACACCAACTCTCGCTGATCAAGGATCCTAAGAAGGAGGACCGTCTGCTTGCCTACCTGCACCTGCGGGCATGAAATGCAGGCCCCGAGAAATAGGGCATCAGTACGAATAATGTACTGAGTATGTAAGGCATGAAAATCAGTACATAGAAGACATAGATGAAACACGGAATAAAGAATTCCGCCTGTAAGTCTAAATAACTTGTAAATCCTGAAACATTTATAATGTCATGCACATGCGTACAAATGTCGTGTCATGCATGGATACAGTTATACATAACATCATCAAGCCTCTAAGGTCATCCCATCATATCATCTCGGCCACTGTAGGCAAAATCATCAATATATGCCAACTGATCATGTGGTGGTGCGTATATAATCCCGTAATTTTCCCATATCCCATATACATATGTATACATATAAATACGCGTATATAACGCCATCTGGTCAAGGGTCAATATACATGTATAAATGAATGAAATGCATAAAAATATGTTAATAATCTCAATATTCCTT
Source organism: Nicotiana otophora (assembly GCA_000715115.1). Lineage (NCBI taxonomy): Eukaryota > Viridiplantae > Streptophyta > Magnoliopsida > Solanales > Solanaceae > Nicotiana > Nicotiana otophora. The sequence goes on from AWOL01S0063293.1 coordinate 28,875, forward strand.
TCGGATAAACTTTATCAAACTACGTATCATTCTGAGACCCATGAACAAAAGATATAATAATATGTCACATGGGGAATCAAGAACATAGAGACCCCTAGTATTTCTATGAATAGGGTCGTTTATGAAAATTATACGTTTGCTCGTTTCTTTTTGTATCATTTGGATCATGCCAAAAAGAAAGAAAGGATGACCTTAACATAGACGGAGTAGGGAAAAATCTGTATGATGTTCTTGGAAAAAGTTGCACAGTACTCCTTTAGAACCGCAAAATTTCATGTTGCTACTGTGCTAAGAAATCTCCTTGGTTGAGGAGATCACGTTGTAGTGTCTTTGTAGGAACTTGTAGGAATTGTAGGAATTTGTAAGAAATTGTGTTGCTAATGTGCTAAAGCTCACGTTCTTGATTGTAGTGTTGTGTAAGGAATTGTAGGAATTTGTAAGAAATTGTGTTGCTAATGTGCTAAAGCTCACGTTCTTGATTGTAGTGTTGTGTAAGGAATTGTAGGAATTTGTAAGAAATTGTGTTGCTAATGTGCTAAAGCTCACGTTCTTGATTGTAGTGTTGTGTAAGGAATTGTAGGAATTTGTAAGAAATTGTGTTGCTAATGTGCTAAAGCTCACGTTCTTGATTGTAGTGTTGTGTAAGGAATTGTAGGAATCTGATTGTAGTGGTTGAGAATGAAATGTTGTTTGTATTCAAAATCCTAGAAATGAAGTGTCTTGAAATTAATATATTAGGTTGCCACCTAATCACAAATGACCAAGAGTCATTTGTTTGGTTAGTGTCTTGCTGCCACGTGAGGTGGGAGAGGGGTCTTAATCTTATCCTATAACAACAATAACAACAACAACCCAGTAAAATCCCACTAATGGAGTTTGGGGAGGGTAGTGTGTACCTAGACCTTACCCCTACCCCGAAGGAGTAGAGGGGTTGTTTCCGAAAGACCCTCGACTAAAAAAAATAAAAAGACAAAATGACAAAAAGGAAACAATATTAGTATCACAACAACAATCATAGGATAAATAGGAACACCGTGAAATCCAGAAGAAAGATGCAAAGCAAAGGGAGACAATATTAGTAAATATTAGTATCACCACAACAATCATAAGAAAAATAGGAACACCATGAAATCTAGAAGAAAGATGCAAAGCAAAAGCGATAGCTAGTAAATAGGACAT
>AWOL01S0063293.1:30859-56750 GCA_000715115.1 Nicotiana otophora
CTTCTTAGGCCGCCCTCTATCTCTTTTCGTGCCATCCACAACCAGCTGCTCACACCTCCGTACCAGAGCATCTGGGCTTCTCCTCTGAACATGTCCGAACCATCTAAGCCTCGCTTCCCGCATCTTGTCATCAATGGGAGCCACATGCACCTTCTCCCGAATATCATCATTCCTAATCTTATCTATCCTAGTGTGCCCGCACATCCACCGCAACATCCTCATTTCTGCTACTTTCATCTTCTGGATATGTGAGTTCTTAACGGGCCAACACTCAGCCCCATACATCATGGTCGGTCTAACCATCTCTTTATAAAACTTACCTTTGAGTATCAGTGGCACTCTTTTATCACACAGGACTCCAGATGCTAACCTCCACTTTATCCATCCTACCCAATACGGTGTGTGACATTCTCGTCGATCTCCCCTCCCCCCTGGATAATCGAACCAAGGTACTCGAAGCTGCCTCTACTCGGGATGACCTGCGAATCAAGCCTCACATCCACGCCCTCTTCCCCTGGCTCAGCGCTGAACTTACACTCCAGGTATTCCATCTCCGTCCTGCTCAGCTTGAAACCCTTAGACTCAAGAGCCTGTCTCCAAACCTCCAGCCTCTCGTTAACACCGGCTCGCGACTCTTATCCTATAACCAATTAATTAATTAAGTAATATCCCGCTACCCGATAATTAACCAATTACCCACAGAATTAAGAATTATCTCAAATTACTTAAAATTATACTTATTTTTAATACACTTTATACATCGTACTATCACGGTCATATGGTATCTTGTATGGTACTAGTCCATAAATAGCCGGTATTATAGCTCGGACCGTATTTTATCCAAAATCGACAACCTTCAATGAAATTCATTTTCTTTAATTCGTGTACCATTTATCTTTCATGGCACTTACTTATTGCTTGTTATAAATAGCATAAATACATTAACCTAAGGATAATCTCATCCCCGAGTGTACGTCGATTAACTGAAGACGAAACTTTAACGTGCGAAAACGCGAGATGTAACAACATCTTAACCCTAAATTATATGTAGACACCCGAACCTTGCTCTGATAACAATTGTTGCGGAAGATCGTGGGTTAACTAACACACAATCACACACAAAACAAAATAGAGAAGAAAAATCAACACAAGGATTTAACGAGGTTCGGCTAAGCCTAATCTTCGGGGCAGAAACAGAGAGAATTTTTTACTATGAATGAGAAAAAAAGCACAATACAATCTATAGAATCCCCAACTACAATCACTATATACAGATCCCAAATAGTCCCAAACCTATAAGATAAAGGTTTCCCAATTTGACAAGGACTATAAGTTTTCCTAAACCTATAGGAATTGCGAATTTCTTAAAAATACAAAGAAATAATTCAAGCCACAAAATAATATTGATAAACAATTGTATTTCCAAATTATTCCTGACCAAAAAGATCATACACTAGACGAAAGAGTTGTAGCCTTCTTATTTTTCCTCTCGATGCATGACGTTTTTCTTTATTTTTGCACCTTGAGGCTTAAGTTTGAGATAACTTTGATTAAGTCGGTTTAATAAAAGAAAATCAATTTTAATGCTGAATTATTGGACAACAAATCACACGAGCAGCACACTTTCCTAAAAGGTGACAAAGAAATTCCAAAGAATGACTTGGAGGCTACTCTAAAGTCGCATTTTTCTAATGCCAAAAGTCGACTAGTGCCCAAATGTCATCTCTCGATTTCTTGCCTTAAACCGCCATTACAAGTAATTCTCCTTTTTTTATGACTTTACCAGGAGGAAATAAGGCAGTAATTTACACGTAGGAACTTTCTTCATTTTCCCCAAGAAATCATCAACACTACTTCCAAACCCTCTCACTTCAATAAAAATCTTACACTGTAAGTGTATATTTCAATCTCATTTCCATTTCAAACCCTATATTTCTTCTCTAATCGCGAGAGCTCTCTGCTCTCCGATCAATCATACTGTAATGCACTGATTGATTTCTCTGTGATAATAATCAGAGTGATGGCTGAGATCGCCAAGCTCGTCGATGTTCTCTCTTCCGGCGATGATCTCTCTCAAAGACTTCGCGCTGATTCATCACTCAATCTAGGGTTCCGGAAACTCTGTTCAATTCTCGGGCAAGCCGTAGAACCCGTCGCTGGCGATGGCAACAAGCTAGGGCTGCAATTTTGGGATCAGTCGCAGATTCAAGCAGTCGCTTCCCTCGCACTTGCACTCGTCAACTCCACTCGATCTTTGTCAGGTACTCTTAGAACTATAATTTGTGTATTCATGGATTTAGTTGCGAGAAATTTTATGCGTGTGACTTAATTTAATATTATTACAGTTGAGCGAGTTGAACCTGTAATTGTGGCGGCTATTCAGCTTTCTGTAGAGTTTGCGTTGTGCTATCTGGAAAAATGGATTTGCAACAGTGATGATTCAATGCTGCAGGTATTGGATTTACTGTAGTGGAATTTGTTCTTTAAGTTTGTTAGGCTGTTGTTTATGCACCATATTTTGTGCTGTATTTAATGTTCGCGTTCTCTCTATATTTAGAGCTATATCCTGCAGCTACTGGAAATAGCACTAGTTGATGAAACGGATAAAGAGCTTGATTTGTTGCAGCCATGTTCGCCTAATGCTAGCATGGATATGTTGCCAATAGCTGTAATTGAAGATAACATTAGTAAATGGCAGGACGATACGAGATGCATGCTTCAAGGTATTCTTGGATCCATTTTAAGCTGCCTTGTATGTTGAATCACATGGTCTATAATGTGTGTTTTTACCTTTTTTTTCCGGTTTGCTTCTGCAGGGGGGAGATGTTCAAAGGAAGAGAAAGCAGCTGATAGTCTTCTAATGACGTTAGCTTCTGAATGGAAGCACCCTGACAATGTGAATACAACCACTCTTGGGCAGTCTGTTCCTTATGATTGTAATAAATTGATCAATGTGTCTCAGCATTGGGCAGTTGTACATTTGGAGTGTGTTCATCGTCTTGTTACTATTTGCAAGGACCTTTTAAGACTTCCCGTTCCATCTGATGAGAAATCTGCCATTCCTAATTTGAGGAAGAGATTTTCATTTTGTGTGAAAGTATTCAAGTTACTGGGCAGTCTTACTAAAAATAACTCATACACTCACTTTGATACCAAGTTATTCCAGTCTGTTGCTTCATTCACTGAGGTATTGCCCACCCTGTTCAAGCTGGCTTTTGATTTCGTAAGTGGATATCCTGCAGTTGAGAGTGGCTTAGAAAGTCAAGTAATGCTGTTGCTGGAGGAGTTTATTCAAATTGTACAGGCAATTTTCTGCAACACCAATGTGTTTCAAAACATCCAAGCATGCATTGCAGCTTCAATAGTGGATCATTTGGATCCTGACGTGTGGAAGTACAATAGTGCTGTTAACCTGAGGCCTCCTTTGGCCTACTGCCCCCGTGTGGTTGTTTATGTTCTCAAGCTAATACTAGATGTCAGGAATAGAACATATCAGCTATTCGAGTACAAGGGCCTCGCTGTTGAAGGTGTGAGTACCAGCCAACTGGTGGAGCCTCCTTTATGTCAGGTTCACTCAGCTAAGGTCAACCTGCTGAAGAAGTACTCAGTGGAGGAACTTTTGAGAATAATATTCTCACCATCAGTCCAATGGGTGGATAATCTGATGCAACTGCTCTTGTTCCTTCACTCTGAGGGTGTCAAATTGAAGCCTAAATTGGAGAGGTCATGTTCCAGTGTCACCAAAACATCTGTTACTTCTGAGTCTGAAAACACTGCTTGCCATGAAGATGAAGCCCTCTTTGGGGACCTTTTCTCTGAGGGCGGTCGCTCAGCAGGATCTGTGGATGGGTATGATCAACCTGCTGTTGCACATAGTTCAAATACAAGCAACACGCCCATTCAGGCTGCTACCGAATTGCTCAGCTTTTTGAATGATTGCATTTTTTCACCTGAATGGTGTGGTCCTGTATATGAAGATGGGTGCAGAAAATTCACAAGCTACCACATTGATATTTTGCTTTCTGTACTTAGCTCCGAAGGATGTGATGCTGATGCAACAGGTCATGATGCTGGGATAGCTCTAAATGAACAAATGAAACTTGGTCATCGACATCTCAGTGAAATTTGCCTTGATCTGTTCCATAACCTCCTATCGCGTCATGCTTTGTCTGATCGAGTTGAAGAATCACTTGTCGAGAAAATCCTGGTTATTGAAAATGGTGCTTTTCTTTACAATGATCTAACTCTTGGTTTACTTGCGCATGCTGTTGTCTGTCTGGTAGATTCTGCTGGCAGCAGCTTGAGGACCAAAATGTACAATATATTTGCTGATTTTGTGCGTGAAAAGGCAAAAACAATATGTTCAAAGTGTCCTAACTTGGACGAGCTTCTGGGGATCCTTCCATCTTTGTTTCATGTTGAGATACTGCTAATGGCTTTTCACCTGTCTTCAGCAGAGGAAAAGGCTGTTCAGGCTAATGTGGTATTCTCTGCTCTTAAAGCCGTTGCTGTCCCGTCTGCTGGTTTTGATAGTACGCAATTGTCATGTTGGGCTCTATTAATTTCACGTTTGATAGTAATGCTTCGTCACATGCTATTTTATCCCCTTGTTTGTCCATCATCCCTGCTTTTGGAGTTCAGGACCAAGCTGAGGGAAGCCTCCTTTTCAAGATTGAGGCCTCGTGTCAGTGGCAGTCGTGCTTCATCTTGGGTCTCAATTTTGTTTGAAGGTGTGATGGGTGGATTCATTAAAGAAACACCTACCTGCAATGCCTTGCTAAGTCAGCTGATTGATATCACTCCTCTTCCTCCATCTGCATGTAGAGATGATCCAACAATAGCATGCCTAGGCTTGTCCTGGAATGACATATGTGCCTCTTTTTGCAGGATTCTGAGGTTTTGGGAAGGTAAAAAACCTGAAAAAGTGGAGGACCTGATACTTGAAAGATACATTTTTGTGCTTTGTTGGGATCTACCAGTCGTGAAATCCACATCAGAACATCTGCAACGTTGGCTAACTAGTGCTGAAGTTCCCGAACTCTCAAATGCTGAACATTTTGTTTACTTTAGCCAATTATTTTCGGGTGAAATGGGGAAAATTAACTATAGTCATCTTTCTGTTGTGTTGTTGGATTTGATTCAGCGGTTGCATGATTTACACGTATCAGAGGATGTGGGAGAACACGGATGGTATTTTCTAAGGTCTGGATCTTGGTTATCTCTGTCACTTTCGTTGCTTACTGCTGGTACTATTGGACACTGCATGGATAAGTCACTAGCTTCTGCTGTTCCTATGTTACCAGAGCAGACATCAAGAGATGGTAAATTTTATGCGTTCACTGAAGGTGTTATTTCTTCTTTAGTTGGTACAAATCAAGTTGAGCGGTTGATTAGAGTACTGTCATCTTTGTTGAAGAGATACCTACAAGTTTATCAGAAAGCTTTAATTATGACGATCGACGGTGATCAGTTTTCGCCCAACCGACTTTCACCTGCAATGTCATTTGTGCATGCTGGTTTTGACAAATGCAAGCAGGACGAACTCCTTGAGAAGATGGGTTCTGATCCATGCCAGTATAAGCCTCTCTATGGAACTTTGTCAAGGCTGGATACTGCTCTTGACAAGTTATCTTTAGGAAGTCATTCTAAAATCTTATGGGAATCTTTGCTGCATGGATTCCCCTGTCTTCTTCAACCTCCAAGTGGAACTCTGCTTTCGTCTATCCTTAATGTTGCAGGAGTCGTAAATTGTATAGATGGGCTAATGAAGGTCATTGGTGCTGGAGGAATTCTTTGCTTGGAGACACAGGCCATCTCTCAGATTCTTGAATTGGTCTGTAGGATCAAGTGTGACAGTATATTTGAAGACCTTCATGGAAAATGTAATGCTATTTACCAACGGTTGACCGAAGGCTCTGGAGGAGTTGACTACAGTAGCTTATTCGTATTAAAGGACATGGAGGAGTTTTTAAGGTGTGTCAATGAGAGAGATGGTGGCGATATTAGCGGCATTTATGAAGTTCTGATTGTCAAGGTAATTGATATTGTTGAAAGCTTAAAAAGAGAGCCTTCTGGTACTGGGGTTTTGAAATACTTTCTCTCTCTTGAGGACGGCTCCAAACAGATTAAGGATCTTTATGGTGCACAACGCGGTGATTTGTTGGTTCTGGTTGATGCTCTAGACAGATGCAACTCTGAGCAGGTCAATATAAGGGTTCTCAACTTTTTTGTTGATCTTTTATCTGGAGATATGTATGCTCATGTCAAAGAGAAGTTGCAGAAGAAGTTCCTTCACATGGACATGGTCTACCTGTCAAAGTGGCTTGAAACCAGGCTTTTAGGATCTGTGACTGAAGAATCTAGTGGAGTTGCATGTGCAACAGGAGCTTCAGTTTCTCTAAGAGAATCAACTATGAATTTCATCACATGCCTGTTGTCTCTGTCTTCTGCAATCCTTTCGCAGGAACTACATAAGCATTTGGTGAAATCTATGCTGATTTCACTTGATAAGGCTTTTCTGCTATTTGAGTTCAATGTTGCCAAATGTTATTTCAATTTTCTTGTTCAGCTTTCTCGAGGTGAAAGTTTAATCAAGCAACTTATGCGGCAGACGATGTTGCTGACTGAGAAGCTGGCTGATGATGAGAATCTGCTTCAAGGGCTGAAGTATCTCTTTGGTTTCTTTGCAAGTGTCTTGAGTGATTGCTGCTCTGCCAAAAGTGCCACTGAACGATCTTTTGTAAAGTCTATCTCTAGCAGTAGTTCTGCGGTGGGGTCTGCACCTACTAGATCTGTATGTTCCAGGAAGAACACTGATGCTGTGGTCCTTTCTTCCAGTCAAGGTGCGTCCGCAATTGAGTGTGATGCAACTTCTGTTGATGAAGATGAGGATGATGGAACATCTGATGGCGAGAACGGTAGCCTGGACAAGGATGAAGAGGAAGATAATAACAGTGAAAGGGCCCTCGCCTCTAAAGTTTGTACATTTACATCTAGTGGTAGCAATTTTATGGAACAACATTGGTACTTCTGCTATACATGTGATCTGACTGTGTCCAAAGGCTGTTGCTCTGTTTGTGCAAAAGTTTGTCACCGAGGTCATCGTGTGGTTTATTCTAGGTCCAGTCGCTTCTTCTGTGACTGTGGTGCAGGAGGTGTTCGTGGTAGCAATTGTCAATGTCTGAAACCTCGAAAATTCGCTGGAAGTAACAACACAGCCAGTCGTGGTGCTAGTAACTTCCAGTCTTTTCTGCCTTTCACGGAAAATGGAGATCAACTTCCTGACAGTGATTCAGATATTGATGAGGATGTTTTGGTGGAAGCAGACAACTCTATCAAGATGTCTATTCCAAAGGACCTTCAAGATGGGATGCCGATCTTATTAGACGAACTTGATCTTGAAAGTTGTGTTGTGAGACTTTGCTCTTCATTGATGCCTTCTATTACAAGCCGGAGAGATTCTAGCCTTTCGAGAGAGAGGAAAATTTTCCTGGGTGATGAGAAAGTACTTTGTAACAGTGTTGATCTTTTGCAATTGAAGAAGGCATATAAAAGTGGATCGTTAGATTTGAAGATAAAGGCTGATTATTCAAATGCCAAAGAACTTAAATCCCACTTGGCTAGTGGTTCTCTTGTTAAATCTTTGCTCAGTGTTAGCACACGAGGTCGGCTTGCTGTTGGAGAAGGTGACAAGGTAGCCATATTTGATGTTGGACAGCTTATTGGACAAGCTACTGTTGCTCCTGTGACTGCAGACAAGACCAATGTGAAGCCTCTTTCTAAGAATGTTGTCCGTTTTGAAATTGTAAATCTCATTTTCAATCCACTTGTGGAAAATTACCTTGCGGTGACTGGCTATGAAGATTGCCAGGTTCTCACAGTAAATCATCGAGGTGAGGTGAGTGATCGTTTAGCCATTGAACTCGCTCTACAAGGTGCTTATATCAAACATGTAGACTGGGTCCCTGGATCTCAAGTTCAGCTAATGGTGGTCACTAACAAATTTGTTAAAATATATGATTTATCCCTTGACAACATTAGTCCTGTGCACTATTTCACTTTGCCTGATGGCATGATTATGGATGCTGCACTCATTGTGGCTTCACAGGGTAGGATGTTTCTGATTGTCCTTTCAGAACATGGTAGCTTGTACAGGTTGGAGTTGTCAACAAAAGGGAATGTTGGGGCCAAGCCATTGAAGGAAATCATGCAAATCGAGGGTAAAGAGAGACATGCGAAAGGTTCCTCCTTATATTTTTCATCAATGCATCGGTTACTCTTTCTGTCCTTACAAGATGGGACCACCTTGGTTGGCCGAGTAAATCCAGATGCAACTTCTTTAACTGAGGTCTCTGCCATATTGGAGAATGAAACAGACTGTAAACTTCGGCCAGCAGGATTGCACCGGTGGAGAGATTTATTTGGTGGCAGTGCCTTATTTGTTTCCTTCTCAAGTTTGAATTCAAATGCCGCATGTGCTGTCTCATTTGGTGAATGTCAAGTACTCGTACAGAACTTGCGACATTCAGTGGGTTCAACTTCTCCTGTTGTAGGGGTTGCCGCTTATAAGCCTTTGTCAAAAGACAAAATCCACTGTCTTATTTTACATGAAGATGGAAGCCTTCAGATATACTCACATGTTCCTGCTGGTGTAGACTCTGGTGTCAGTGCTGTCAGTGATAAGGTTAAAAAGCTTGGCCCTGGGATACTCAATAATAAGGCTTATGGAGGTGCAAAACCAGAATTTCCACTTGATTTTTTTGAGAAAACTGTGTGTATAACGCAAGATGTGAAGCTGAGCAGTGATGCTATCAGGAATGGTGACTCTGAGTTAGCTAAACAAACCCTGGCTTCTGAAGATGGATTTTTAGAGAGTCCTACCCCCGGAGGATTCAAGGTATTAATTTCTTGTTGTTTCTGTTATATTTGTCTCCTAATTCATTAAATTTCCCTCTCTCTAGACATGATTGTTTGAGATTCATTCTTTAAGTGGAAAATCTTTCACATATGAAAATGCCAAAGTTGGAGTTAAGTGATTTTTGCCTGTCCTAGCTTTTGTGTTTGGTGGTCTGACTACACAAACCAGGAGATTTGGGAGAGATGAGAACATGATTATATGAGGTTGTTATCCCTGCTTTTGCCTGTTGAATTCTAAGTGAGTTGAAGTGCTAGTGTTTTGATAAAATTTTAGCTGAAGTTATTTACTGGAAAGAGACAGGTGAAGTTTGGACGAAACCAAGAAGTAAGGCTTACGTGCATAGTTATATGGACTCACTTTAAGATTAAACGAATCCATTGAATTGAATATGATTGTTTGCGTGATTGCATTTACTATTTTCTTTGGGATAAGGTAAAATAATTTCATTAATATGAAAAACTTTCCATATAAAAAAGTATATCAAGTAGAGAGCCTACACATAAACATGGTTCTTTACGAGTGCAACCTATCTTCTGTACAGACTGGAACCCCTCATGGGTGCACCTAAAGGAAACTAGAAGCAAGAGGTTATTCCTTGTATCTACAAAGCCATTCTGCACACCATCAAAGGCGCTTCTTTCCTCTTTCCATGAAACCCACATAAGAGCTAGTCAGGCAACATCCCATGCTTTGCGTCCTCTCGTCTTTCTTCCGTAGGCCCAACGGTGTAGCATCACCATTATCCACTGTACGCTAAACCAGTTCAACACTAATCATAACCGTATTGCCATTTTCTATACCAGGGATAGCAATGAAACCATTTATTACAAATGCTTTGGGTAACCCTTTTTCTAGCTTCTAGGGTCTATTCCTTAGGGAGCGGTCAGAGTTTTGCACTCAAGTGATTGGACAAAGTTGATAATGTTCTGGTGTAAAAGAAGCGTAACATGCACGTATAACTTATCCTTCTCCATGCTTTTTGTTTAACAGATGCTTTGTGCATCTTTGCAGTTCTGACATTGCAATTGTTTCAATTTCACTTTGTAATTGCTTCAGATCTGTTTGCCAAGAAGCAGTGCGCAAACTCTTATATATTTTATCAACTAGGATAAAAATATAAGTAATAATTGATGGGGAGAGCTGAATTAACATATAAATATGTAGCTGGTATTCTCAGAAGTGAGTTGAACTGGTGATGTTAGTGAACTTTGGTTTTAAGAACTTGTTGTTCCCTTTTGGAGAATATGATAAACTTGGGCTAAGTAGTCTAGGATCATTCCAGGAATATGCATTCATCCTTTCCTTTTGGAGAATATGGTAAACTTGGGGCCAAGTAGACAAGGATCATTCCAGGAATATGAATTCAGCAGTTTTCGCTCTTTTGGCAATGTGGATAACACAATTAGGAATCACTTTTCAGCCTTCTCTACCTTTTTATGAGGGGTTACTATCTTCAAGGAGAGAAATACTAACATTTTAATACAATATTATTCTTACTTGTACAGTTTGATATTCCTGTGAGCTCTCTGGTTTTGGTTTTTACTTTCCCCAAGGTTCCATTTTTTGTCGTCGTTATCGTTTTCTTTTAAATTAGTATTCTAGCTTTTGATGCACTTTACTCGGGAATCTGGGTCATAGCTCTGTATATTTCAGCTTTATAATGTGTGCCATTTTTCCAGATAACTGTTTCCAATTCGAATCCCGACCTTGTCATGGTCGGTCTGCGATTGCATGTGGGTAACACATCTGCGAATCACATACCTTCTGAGATTACTGTATTTCAGAGAGTGATAAAATTAGATGAGGGAATGCGTTCTTGGTATGATGTTGCATTTACAGTCGCCGAATCACTTCTTGCTGATGAAGAATTTACAATCTCTGTTGGACCAACATTTAGTGGAGCTGCTTTACCCCGAATAGACTCCTTAGAAATTTATGGCCGAGCTAAGGATGAATTTGGGTGGAAAGAAAAGATGGATGCTGTTCTGGAGATGGAGGCTCGTGTACTTGGTTGTAATTCGTGGCCTGCTGGATCTAGGAGGAAGTGTCGTGCAACACAGTCTGCACCACTGCAGGAGCTGGTTGTGGCTGCTGGATTGAAGCTCTTGTCAAGAATCTACTCTTTGTGCAAACCGCAAGGATGCTCAAAAGTTGAGGAAGCTAAGGGGGAGCTGAGCAAATTGAGGTGCAAGCCCTTGTTAGAAGTTATATTTGAAAGTGACAGAGAGCCTTTGTTGCAGGCAGCTGCCAATCGTGTCCTGCAAGCCGTCTTCCTAAAGAGGGAGATATATTACCAAGTAACTGCCCGGACTATATGTGTGAAATGAGTGAATTAATCTTGCTTTTTCTCTATTTATGTTAAATATCTTAATGTGACCAGAAATTTGTATCTGAATAGGTTAAGGATGCCATGCGCCTGGCTGGTGTTGTGAAATCCACTGCCATGCTCTCATTAAAACTTGGTGTCGATGGGACCACTGCTGTGTGGATAATTGAGGAATTTACTGCACAGATGCGCGTGGTTTCCAAGATTGCGCTGCATCGTCGCTCAAACCTTGCCTCTTTTCTTGAGATGAATGGTACTTTTTCTTGTTCTTTTGGTTTACAGCTACTCTTTATAATAGAGTCCAGTGTTTCCAAGCCCTTGGACGGGGTACCATCTGACTAGGGTCAAAATAATGAAGTTAGGGCATTGTTTCTTTCACTAATTTTGAACCCCTCCCTTGTGCTCATGCACCCTCTCTCTTCTCTCACCATCTCCCCCCCCTAAAAAAAAAATAAAAAAATAAAAAATAAACGTTCACATGCGCTCTTGTCACTGTTGCCTTCTATCTGGTGAGCGATTGTTATGTTTATTCTGCATGGTTTACTGACCTTCGCCGACATTTATGCTGCAATTGATTATGACATTGCGAATTTTACCTTCACAAAACAAATTTTGGGGCTTCCTTGCGTGGGCAATTCCTTATTTATTCTTTTGAATGTAGGTTCTGAAGTGGTTGATGGACTTATGCACGTCCTTTGGGGAATTTTAGACATAGAGCAACCTGACACACAGACTATGAACAATATTGTTGTATCGTCCGTCGAACTTATTTACTGTTATGCCGAGTGCTTAGCATTGCATGGAAAAGACGGAGGCAGGTCTTCTGTTGCACCTGCTGTTTCATTGTTTAAGAAACTGTTGTTCTCTACCAATGAGGCTGTTCAAACTTCTAGCAGGTTGTTATAGCTCTTGAACCAATTTCTTTGAAAGCATAACTGTGATATTCCCATTTTCATTCACTTATGTCTCCAAATCTTCAATTCTTTGGTTCCAGCTTGGCTATATCTTCAAGATTCCTTCAGGTTCCGTTCCCAAAGCAAACAATGATAGGTACTGATGACGTGGAGAACCCATCCTGTGTTCCTACGCGAGTTGATGCTTCCGCTGGAGCTAGTGGAAGTACTCAGGTCATGGTTGAAGAAGACTCCATCACATCATCTGTTCAATACTGTTGCGATGGTTGCTCTACTGTTCCTATCCTAAGGCGAAGATGGCACTGTACTGTTTGCCCAGATTTCGATTTGTGTGAGGCATGCTATGAAGTGCTAGATGCAGACCGTCTCCCACCACCGCATTCTAGAGATCATCCTATGACAGCTATTCCAATTGAAGTAGAAACATTTGGTGGTGAGGGAAGTGAAATTCATTTCTCTACTGATGATTTAAGTGATCCAGGTTTGTTGACAGTTGCATCTGATGTTGGTGTGCAAAATTCTGCGCCATCAATCCACGAGTTGGAACCAAATGAATCGGAAGAGTTTTCACCGTCTATACTTGATCCTGTTACTATTTCTGCATCCAAAAGAGCTGTTAACTCTCTTCTTCTTTCTGAACTACTTGAGCAACTGAAAGGATGGATGGAAACCACTTCAGGAACTGGGGCTATTCCAGTCATGCAGCTCTTCTACAGATTGTCTTCAGCGGTTGGTGGACCCTTTGCTGACAGTTCAGAACCTGAAAGCATAGGGTTGGAGAATTTGATAAAGTGGTTTTTGGATGAGATAAATCTGAATAAACCTTTCGTAGCCAGAAGCCGTACCCCGTTTGGAGAAGTTACAATCCTGGTACTTATGTTCTTTACCTTAATGCTGCGAAACTGGCACCAACCAGGATCTGATGGTTCGGCAAATAAATCTGGTGGTGTGACTGATGCGCATGACAAAGCTGCCTTGCATATCTCACCTTCCACTTGTGTTGCTGTTTCACCTACCTTAGATGGTCAAGAGAAAATTGACTTCATCTCCCATTTACTTCGTGCTTGTAGCCATCTTAGGCAGCAAGCATTTGTCAATTATCTGATGAACATTCTACAGGAGCTAACTCAAGTTTTTAAATCTCCACCTATTAGCACTGATCCATCTTCTGGGTTGAACACGGCTTCTGGTTGTGGTGCTTTGTTGACAATCCGTAGGGAAGTGCCTGCGGGTAACTTCTCTCCATTCTTTTCAGACTCGTATGCAAAATCACACCGTGCAGACATATTTGTGGACTACCATAGGCTGTTGTTGGAGAACACTTTCCGTCTGCTCTACAGCTTGATACGACCAGAAAAGCACGACAAGGCTGGGGAGAAAGAGAAGCTCCACAAGATGACTTCTGGTAAGGATTTGAAGCTAGATGGATATCAGGATGTCCTGTGCAGCTATATCAACAATCCTAACACCAGTTATGTTAGAAGGTATGCCAGGAGGCTTTTCCTGCATCTCTGTGGTAGTAAGACACACTACTACAGTGTTCGAGACTCTTGGCAGTTCTCAACTGAAGTTAAAAAGCTCTATAAGCACATAAATAAATCTGGTGGATTTCAAAGTTCTATCTCGTATGAGAGAAATGTGAAGATAGTAAGGTGTCTAACGACCATGGCTGAAGTGGCTGCAGCTCGTCCTCGGAATTGGCAAAAGTATTGTTTAAGGCATGGTGATGTTCTTCCTTTCCTTCTGAATGGAATATTTTATTTTGGGGAAGAGTGTGTTATTCAGGCATCGAAGCTTCTGAATCTGGCCTTCTATACTGGGAAAGATAGCACCCACTCATCACAGAAAGCTGAGGTAGCGGAAGCTGGAACAACTGCGAGTAAGTTAGGGTCACAAGCCCCTGAATATAAAAAGAAGAAGAAGGGGGAAGACAATGAATCTGGTGTTGAGAAAACTCAGTTGGATATGGAAGCAGTGGTTGATGTTTTCATTGGAAAAGGTGGTGATGTGTTGAAACAATTTATTGACTGCTTTTTATTGGAATGGAATTCAACCGCTGTGCGCTCAGAATCCAAATCAGTTCTCCTCGGTGTATGGCATCACGGGAACCCGGCATTCAGAGAAACATTGTTAACTGCACTTTTGCAGAAGATAAAATCTTTACCAATGTATGGGCAGAACATCATTGAATATACAGAACTTGTTACATTCTTGCTAGGGAAGGTCCCTGATCATGGTGCGAAGCTACAGAGTGCTGAAGTTGTTGACAAATGCTTGACTGCCGATGTGATTAGTTGCATATTTGACACACTTCATTCACAAAACGAGCTTTTGGCGAACCATCCAAATTCTCGAATATACAACACTTTGAGTGGATTGGTGGAATTTGACGGTTACTACCTTGAGAGTGAGCCTTGTGTAGCCTGCAGCTCCCCTGAGGTTCCGTATAGTAGGATGAAGCTTGAAAGTTTGAAGTCAGAAACGAAGTTTACTGACAATCGCATCATAGTGAAATGTACTGGTAGCTACACCATTCAGAGTGTGGCAATGAATGTTCATGATGCTCGTAAATCCAAGTCAGTGAAAGTTCTGAACCTTTATTACAATAACAGGCCCGTGGCTGACTTGTCAGAGTTGAAAAACAATTGGTCCCTTTGGAAGCGTGCAAAAAGCTGCCATCTTGCTTTTAATCAAACTGAGCTGAAAGTTGATTTTGCCATCCCAATTACAGCGTGTAATTTTATGATTGAATTGGATTCATTTTATGAAAATCTTCAAGCTTTGTCCCTCGAGCCGTTGCAGTGTCCCCGTTGCAGTCGGGCTGTGACTGATAAGCACGGTATTTGCAATAATTGTCATGAGAATGCTTATCAATGCAGACAATGCAGGAACATCAATTATGAAAATCTTGATTCCTTCTTATGCAATGAGTGTGGATACAGCAAATATGGTCGCTTTGAATTTAATTTTATGGCAAAGCCAAGTTTCACTTTTGATAGCATGGAAAATGAAGAAGACATGAAGAGGGGATTGGCTGCAATAGAGGCAGAGTCGGAAAATGCTCATCGTAGATATCAGCAGCTTTTAGGATTCAAAAAACCTTTGCTGAAGATTGTGTCTAGTGTTGGTGAAAATGAGATGGATTCTCAGCAGAAGGATTCGGTTCAACAAATGATGGTCTCTTTGCCTGGACCTTCATGCAAGATAAACCGTAAAATTGCTCTTCTTGGTGTCCTTTATGGTGAGAAATGCAAAGCAGCATTTGATTCTGTCAGTAAGAGTGTTCAGACCCTCCAAGGTCTGAGGCGAGTTTTGATGAATTATTTGCATCAGAAACAATCAGATAATGTTGGTCCAGCCTCCAGATTTGTTGTTTCAAGGGTACCTAACAGTTGCTATGGTTGTGCTTCCACTTTTGTCACCCAATGCTTGGAGATATTACAAGTGCTATCAAAAAATCCAGCATCCAAGAAGCAACTTGTTGCTGCTGGTGTTCTGTCTGAGCTGTTCGAAAATAACATCCATCAGGGCCCCAAAACCGCTCGTGTCCAAGCTAGAGGAGCTCTTTGTGCCTACTCTGAGGGTGACACTAATGCGGTAGCTGAGTTGAACAGTCTAATACAGAAGAAGGTAATGTATTGCCTTGAACATCACCGCTCCATGGACATCGCGTTGGCTACACGTGAAGAGTTGTCCCTGCTTTCTGATGTGTGCTCATTGTCGGATGAATTCTGGGAATCAAGATTAAGGGTCGTTTTCCAGTTGTTATTTGCATCTATCAAGGTGGGAGCTAAACATCCTGCAATATCTGAACATGTGATACTTCCTTGCCTGAGGATCATATCTCAGGCTTGTACTCCTCCAAAGCCTGATGGTGTTGACAAAGAGCAAGGAGCAGGAAAATCTTCTCATGTCACGCAAGTGAAAGATGACAGTTCAAATGTTTCTGGGTCTAACAGCCTTGTTAGTGGAAGTAAGTCAATGTCAGAGTCGTCAGAGAAAAGTTGGAATGGTTCTCAGAAGGCTCAAGATATACGACTGTTAAGCTATTCAGAGTGGGAAAAAGGAGCCTCTTATCTAGATTTTGTGAGGCGACAGTATAAGGTTTCTCAGGCTGGGAAAAGTGGTCAAAGATCCCGTCTTCAAAGGCAGGACTACCTGGCCCTGAAATATCTTCTCAAGTGGAAGCGACGTGTTTCAAAGACAGATCGAAATGAGATATCATCATTTGAACTGGGCTCATGGGTTACAGAACTCATACTGAGTGCTTGTTCGCAGTCTATTAGGTCAGAGATGTGTATGTTGATTAGTTTACTCTGTGGCCAGAGTTCATCACGACGGTTTCGCTTGCTAAACTTGCTCATGTCTTTGTTATCGGCAACTCTTGCTGCTGGAGAAAATGCTGCTGAGTACTTTGAACTGCTGTTTAAAATGATAGACTCAGAGGATGCTCGTCTTTTCTTGACGGTGCGTGGTTGCTTGACAACAATATGTAAGTTGATCACTCAGGAACTGGTTAATGTTGAAAAGTTGGAGAGGAGCCTGCATGTTGACATATCTCAGGGCTTTATTCTTCATAAACTTATCGAGCTCCTTGGCAAGTTTTTGGAGGTTCCGAACATCAGATCCAGGCAAGTAGTCTTCACATTCTTAATATATTGAATTATTCACTGCTGACATATTTGCTGATCAATCTTTCTTGACTGTTCACTTGTAGATTCATGAGAGAGCATTTGCTTTCCGAGGTTCTTGAGGCTCTCATTGTGATTAGGGGGTTGGTTGTGCAGAAGACAAAACTAATAAATGACTGTAACAGACTTCTCAAAGATCTTCTTGATAGTCTTTTGCTAGAAAGTAATGAAAATAAACGTCAGTTCATCCAGGCATGCATCTCTGGTCTACAAATTCATGGAGATGAGAATAGAGGGCGAACCTCTTTGGTACGTAATGAATTTCTTAATTTTTCCCAAAAGAAAAAAGTTGCAATATTAGTAAAGTGTTCTGGTCTTTGAAGTGATTTCCAACTATTGCTTTTTTGTTTCTTCTTCGGTTTATTTTGGGCACAACAATAGAAAAGTGCGTAGGAGATCTGATTTCCTCTTTTGCTGGAGAATCAGATTGTACATGCCAAGCTACTTAATTAAGGATGGTAATTTCAATGCCAATGGAACAGTTTGTCCATGATCTCTTGAATTTCTTTCTTCTCAAGGTTCTGCATCAGATATTCCCAGCTCCTGATGAGAATCAGTTCACATCTTTTGTTAGTGTAAAGCATAATGCTGTAATATTTGCTCTTTAGTTGATATTGGGAAGGACCCATTTTATAAGGCAGAGCGGAGTCCTTACTTTTCCTTTTGCAGTATACTTGATAACTGCCTGGGTTCCTATATATTTTGGTTATATAGGGAATCATTTCGATGTCTTCCTCCACTATCTGTTTGGTGCATAGTATTTTAATCAGTGAATTTACACTGTTCTATTTTGTCTTAACAAGCAGTTCATCTTGGAGCAGCTCTGCAATCTGATTAGCCCTTCAAAACCAGAGCCTGTGTATCTTTTGATCTTGAACAAGGCTCATACACAGGAAGAATTTATCAGGGGATCGATGACAAAGAATCCATATTCGAGTGCTGAAATTGGTCCATTGATGCGTGATGTCAAAAATAAAATCTGCCAACAGCTTGATCTCTTAGGTCTTATTGAAGATGATTATGGCATGGAATTGCTAGTAGCTGGGAATATTATTTCTTTGGATTTGAGTATTGCTCAAGTCTTTGAGCAAGTGTGGAAGAAATCCAGTAGTCAGTCTGCAAGTGTAGTTGCCGCGGCAACTTCACTTTCTTCCAGTGCTGCTGTATCAGTCAGAGATTGTCCCCCAATGACAGTGACCTACCGACTACAGGTTCTCTTGTTCTTTTCGCTGCCATTTTATTGTAGAATGTACTTGATGAAACCTTAAAAGAAAAAAATGGTTCTTCCCATGGCTTTCTGTTAGCTTTTTTTTCCTCTGTCCTTCGAAATTTTGATTTACGTCTATGCGTAATCGGCATTCTTATAGCTTCTTTGATACACTTAACAGTTCCCCTATCTTCTATTCAGGGATTAGATGGTGAAGCTACTGAGCCCATGATTAAAGAAATTGATGAGGATAGAGAGGAGACCCAAGATCCAGAGGTGGAGTTTGCCATAGCTGGCGCAGTGCGGGAATGTGGTGGACTGGAAATTCTTTTAGGAATGGTTCAGGTATAAGTATTGATCCAAACTTTAGCAGGTTATTCTTTTTATACATGTAGCTCATTTTCCTTCTAGTTGTTCTTTTGTTGTCTGGTATTCCCTTTTCTTTCAGTTTTATTTCCTCTTGTTGGAACTGGAGTATATTTGGGTTGTTGAGTTGAAGGAACTTCCCAGGAAAGATATTCATTTCTGTAGCTTAAACAAATTAAATACTGGTGATGAATGGATAATGACATTCTGTTTATGACCTTGTTCATGTCTTTCTACTGGTTTATTTTGCAGCGATTGCAAGATGATTTCAAGTCCAATCAAGAGCAGTTGGTTGCAGTGCTTAATTTGCTCATGCTTTGTTGCAAGATAAGAGAAAACCGAAAAGCATTGCTAAAGCTAGGTGCTTTAGGCTTACTTCTTGAGACAGCTAGGCGTGCTTTCTTTGTGGATGCCATGGAACCAGCTGAGGGTATTCTTTTGATTGTGGAGAGCTTAACGCTAGAAGCAAATGAGAGTGATAACATCAGCATTACTTCAGGCGTTAATGTAGTCTCCAGTGATGAAGCAGGTGTTGGTGAACAGGCCAAGAAAATTGTACTACTTTTCCTTGAAAGATTATCCCATCCATCTGGACTTAAAAAGTCAAATAAGCAGCAGAGGAACACTGAGATGGTTGCAAGAATATTGCCTTACTTGACTTACGGGGAGCCTGAAGCAATGGAAGCTCTTGTGCATCATTTTGAGCCGTGTTTGCAGAATTGGTGCGAATTTGATAGGCTGCAAAAACTGTACGAAGACAATATGAAAGATGAAACAATTGCACAGCAAGCCTCAAAGCAAAAATACACCCTGGAGAATTTTGTTAGAGTTTCAGAATCGCTCAAGACAAGTTCCTGTGGAGAGAGGTTGAAGGATATTATACTGGAAAAGGGGATTACTGGGGCTGCAGTCAGCCATTTAAAAGAAAGTTTTGCTTTCACTGGACAGGCTGGTTTCAAATCAACTGTGGAGTGGGCATCGGGTTTAAAGCTCCCATCTATTCCTCTTATTTTATCCATGCTGAGGGGTTTGTCCATGGGCCATTTGGCCACTCAAAAGTGCATAGATGAAGGAGGAATCTTGCCATTGCTTCATGCTTTGGAGGGTGTCTCAGGTGAAAATGAGATTGGAGCCAGGGCTGAAAACTTGTTGGACACACTTTCTGATAAGGAGGGAAATGGTGATGGGTTCTTAGCCGAGAAAGTTCACCAACTACGTCATGCAACGCGGGATGAGATGAGGCGACGAGCATTGAGGAAGAGAACAGAATTGCTGCAGGTTCCTTGTCATACCACTTGCACTTCGCTCCACTATACTGTTTGTTAATGTTTTTTGCGTCTTCATCTTTGTCTTGGCTTAATACTTTTGATCTGTTGCTTAGTAATGATAAAAGACTACCCGTTTTCATCTGAAGCATATTTTATGGTCAAATCTTCCCAGAAAATTTGCATATCAATAGCATCCTCTTTGGTATGAAAGCGTCTTCCAGCAAAACTGCATATCAATAGTCTCCTCTTTGGCATCAAAGCATTTCCCCGCACTAGAGATCCCGAGGGGAATAGACACAACAGGAGTAATACCTAGAATATATTTAAGTACCTGAAACATGTTATTAAATATATATTTAAGCTGGAAGATAAAAGTTCAGTTTATTTTATGTAAGAACTGAGAAAGACAATTGAGATGCTGCAGATCTATCTTTTAGGAAGCAATTGAAGTTGAAGCTAGGACTCCTTCAACATGCATAGGCAGTTCATATTGTTATATGCAGATGCTAAAACAGAGAATAGTTGTGGCACAGCATGTCATTTGGTAATTTTTCACTTTCTTTGTAGCAGCTGTGGTATTTTCCCCAACTTGATCTTTTAACTCTCTGATATGTTTTCTGTCAAGCATCTAATTGTTCTCTTGTAAAAATATCTTTTGATCTTGTGGCGATATGCTTCTTTACATTCATGTGTTTCTTGAGTTTTGTTTAATGAAGCTTAGAGATTTGTCCAGGATGCAACATAGGATATCTAATTGAGATATAGATTCTCTAAAGTTGTTTCAGTTGCCAATATCATAACTATGGAGCTTTTTCTCGTTTTCTATACCAGGGACTTGGTATGCGGCAAGAACTGTCCTCAGATGGTGGTGAACGTATTGTTGTTGCTCAACCAGTCTTGGAAGGTTTGGAAGATGTTGAGGACGAGGAGGAGGAAGGATTGGCTTGCATGGTTTGTCGTGAAGGCTACCGCTTGCGCCCTACAGACTTGCTTGGCGTTTACACTTATAGTAAACGGGTTAACCTTGGTATTGGAAGCTCTGGAAATGCTCGTGGAGACTGTGTTTACACAACAGTCAGCCATTTCAACATCATACATTTTCAGTGCCATCAGGAGGCTAAACGAGCAGATGCAGCCTTAAGGAATCCTAAAAAAGAATGGGACGGAGCAGCCCTAAGAAACAACGAGACACTATGCAATAATCTATTCCCAGTGAGAGGTCCATCAGTACCAACGGGCCAATATATACGATATGTTGATCAATACTGGGATTACCTGAATGCTCTTGGGCGTGCTGATGGAAGTCGGCTCCGGTTGTTAACTTACGACATTGTTCTGGTGAGCTGCCATTTTTTGTTATTCCTTTCCATGTTTACATCCCCCAACCCCCTCTTCCCTGTTTTCCTTTCTTTTTTATCATTCCCTTTCTTTGTGGACGGGGTCGAGGGATTAGTGGGTTTTTTTGACAATGAGGTAGGTGAATGTTCTTAAAATATAGACTGTTGATGCAAATACAAATCTGTTTTGGGTGACTTGCAGATGCTTGCTCGATTTGCAACCGGTGCTTTATTTAGTGCAGATTGCAGAGGTGGTGGAAAAGAGAGTAATGCTCGATTTTTGCCTTTCATGATGCAAATGGCTCGTCACCTTCTTGATCATGATTCTTCTCAGCGGCATATCATGATTAAGTCTATCTCAACTTATTTAAGTTCTCCCGCATCAGAATCCAGAGCCTCCACTACTGCTGGAACTCAGACTTCTGCTGGTACAGAGGAAACTGTCCAATTCATGATGGTTACCTCACTTCTTTCAGAATCCTATGAGTCGTGGTTGCAGCATCGCTCTTCCTTTTTACAACGAGGTATATACCATGCATATATCCAGCGGACTCATGGTAGGCCTGTGCCTCGTTCTTCACGCAATCTGTCTGGGGCTTTGAAACCAGAGTCAGGAAGTACAAGTGCATCTGCTTCTGAGGCTGGGGGGTCAGTTGAGTTATTCTCAACTATCCACCCGATGCTTGTCTACACTGGTTTGATAGAACAGCTGCAGCGCTTTTTCAAGGTCAAGAAATCATCTAGTATGACCCTCTTGAGAACCCAAGGTACTTCTAAGAATGTCGAAGAGGATGACGAGAGCAGAAAATTAGAAGGCTGGGAGGTCGTCATGAAAGATAGACTATTAAATGTGAAGGAAATGGCAGATTTCTCCTCGGAACTATTATCGTGGCTTGATGACATGACATCGGCGACGGACTTCCAGGAGGCATTTGATATTCTTGGTGTTTTGGGCGATGTGCTTTCTGGGTTCAGTCGATGTGAGGATTATGTACATGCTGCAATCAGTGGCGGGAAAAACTGATCTATCAGAAGTGTCTTGTTGATGTGTTTTCTGGCCTTCTGGGTTCAGTCAATGTGAGTATTATGTACATGCTTCACTCAGATGTGGGAAATACTGCAGACTTGTCGGGGGCTGTTTCTTGGTTCGATGTTGTATTCCCAAGATTTTTGGTTGAGTTGAGTGTGTCAAATATTCTTTTGTAGATGCATCTCTTGTTCCACTGTATACACAGATTGCTCGTATAGTAATTGGAATGATTTTGCGAGTGACCCCACAAAGAGCCCCCGAGTTTTGTTTCCATCATTCTTGATGCTGTGAATAATTGTCAATGCAAATATGCTATCTTCAATTAGTTCTTTTGTTTACTGCATCAGTGTACTAAATCTATTGATGTATGTCGTGAATGATTTACCCGTCTAGACAGTTGCCTACCGTTTATTAGTCATTTGCATCGTGCGGGCATATTAGTATTTTGATACGGTAAATATTAGTTATCATGACAGCAACAGTATTAAATGAGCAACTAGCTTCGACTGTTTGTTGAATTTATTTATCTTAAGAGCAATTTGAAGCTTTGTAATTTAACTTCAGATGAGGATGTCCTATATTCAGTCATGCAGCTGAAGTGAATAAAGATAATAAGGACAGGAGTCCTGCACTCCTAATTTGTGAGAATCATTGAAATAGGTGTACCAAACGTATAATAGACTGTTAAATTGACTTGATGAAGTCTGATCAAGAGAGCTCTGACGTTGGATTCTTCCACCTCAATATATTGGAATTCAATCACCCCAATCGCAGATCCTTCCATTTTCAGAAATTGCTTCCTGAACGAAGGTTAAACAGCCTGCAGCACATCAGCTCGCGCCGCCATAGCGCCAGCAACATCAGGACCACGATAGTCAGTATGACCATTGACATAGACGGATTACAATTCTTAGATGATAGCATGGATATTGGGATTGAAATAAGATGGATCGACTCTTTCTACCCAGGTTCTGTGCTGCTTCTGTTGCCCTCATAGGCAATGATATCCACTCGGCAATATTGTGCAATAGTTCAATATATGGCCCTCCACTGTACACAGCCTCACCTCACCATGTCCATTATCATATTCTGCAATTTCAACTTGGATTTTTGGCTTTAGTTTGACCAAGTAGGACTGGATTCATAACTAAGTTACCATTGAAGGAGTGTTAATGGATGGAGTTAGTAATGTAAGTTAGCTATTATCTGGGTTGCCAAATATTGCCTACCTAGCGCATTATAATGGGATAACCTCGAGTATAACGTTCTTCATGTCCTTGAGAAAGTACATATGATCCTCCCTAAAATCCTAAGTAAATGGACTGCAGTATTCTAGTAGCCAAGCGAGCAATAAGGAGACCCTTGCACAAGAAAAATAATCGCACTAGAGAGCATAAACACAGAATTTGCAAGAAAACCGACAACCAAAGAACATGCAGCATAACTTAAAATCACCAATTTTAGCAAATAAAGTACCTATACTTGGGAAAAACAAATAAGATCCCATAGCCACTACAAAGTACCAAAACAACTGCTAGCAAAACCAACCCTCGCAAAAATAAAGATATAAAAAATATAAAAGAGAAGAAAGAAAAGCCTGGAGAATACCAGTAAAAAAAAGAAATTATAGACTAGGAAAACACAGCTAACAGCAATAGATGAATGTAAACATCCTCAGCCACAATACAATACAAGATGACGGCTGAAATTCAAGTGCAGATGACACTAGTACTAAGGTAACAAATTGAACTCCAAATAACCAATCTGGATGATTAACAAAATCATGACACATCTGCCACAACTGGATGTAGAGTGATTTAAGTTACTATACTACCATTCAGTAGAAACTGCAAAGATACGACGTTCAATTAAACTTTACTGTTGAATATCATGTGTCTGCAACATAAACCTTCAACAGTCTTCAGGAGCAAAAATATGGAGGGGTTGCATAAGACAATCTAGCATGAGGTAAACTTATAGGCAAACTCTCACACCAGCCAAGAAGAATATTTTCTCTTTCTATCGTTCTATTCTGGAATGCTTCACAAATTGCTAACTGGTCATCAATTCATTGCATCATAGTCATCTAACTTCTCATTGTACTCCAAGACCTTTCTCCTAATCTTGGATGTATCTACCCACGTGATGAAGTCCTCCATATTTCTTGTCACAAGAAATGCTGGATCAGTAACTGTATCGGGTCCAACTCGAATATGACCCTGTTCTATATAAGTCACTGCTTCCTTCATGTGCTCGGCAAACTTCAGCCGCACCAAGATAGTGGAGAGCCTACGCCTGCAAATGAAGAGCACATCCATCTATTTAACACCCATAACAATATCATGCAATAACACGATCCCATTTATGGGCAACTAACGGTGACTTGAAATGTTGTCTCAATTAGTAACTATGTTGCTCGGACTCTCCAAAAGTGCTGCCATACCAGTGTCGAATCCTCCAAAAATGCACTAAATTTGGAGGATCCGACACGCACCCAACAACATTTTTGAAGAGTCCGAGTAACAGAGATCAGTAATCCGTAAAGAATTGCAGAATGATTGATTATGCTTGGAAGCTATGTGGGCTAGAGCATTTTCTGATCCACATAGAACTGCTTAATATGGAATATAGAGCTCATTTACCGGCAGAAGGATGAAACTGATAAGTTCTCGCACACAGCCAAGCTTCTCCTCGTAGTTATTACACCCATGTTATACCTGAATTAAGGAGACATCTATCAGAATTTGTAATCACACGACATCTGTGGCAATAATAAAGACAGATTACTGAATTGATTGAGAAAGGATCTTTATCAAAAGAAAAACCAAAAGCAATAAAAACTCATCTCTCAAACTAGAAAAGAGGGAGATGGGGAAACACGTTTGTGCGCATACATTATACTGCTAATCATCATCTATCCATTAAGCTCATATGATATAATACATAGAAACCAAGCAAAAGGAGGATCAGAGGCCGAGATATACAGTTCTCAACCGTTTCAGAAAAAAAACATGTTTGCCTAGTATCTGACGTTTATTTATTGAAAACAATAGTTTAATAGTTGGAGATTTCTTTTTAAATAGCTACAACAAATTAAGGTTTTCTTGACTCCTGCTACATTTTCTTCTCATCGTGCGTGCCACATTAACTATATATCCTAAGCAAAATCATATGTCTAAAGCAATTAGCCTACACAAACAAATTGATATCGCATCCCTAACTAGTATCACTTGGCAAATACTCTCTCAGGCACTCCAAATTTGAAACTTAATACACAAAGCAGAATAACATAAGGCTAAAGCACTGACAGCTTTTCCAGAAGGGCATCAGTCATCTCAATCCGATAAGGATCTCTCGGGTCCATCTGCTTTAGTATATTCACCAGCTTCTGCGCCATTCTGCATAAACCCGAGTATCTAACATACACACACAAAAGAAAACATAAATACATAAAGAAACAGCTCTTTAAGCCACTAAAATGAAAACAGGAGAATAAAAAGACATACTTTTTGTAGTCGTCTCGGCCAGTAACGTGGTAGCGACGCATGACATTAGGTTCTCTGTGACCTCCTTCTCTCTTCCATTGTAGAAAATCCACCTTCTTTAGAAGCTTCTGCTCATGAGCTTTTAGCTTCCTCATCTTTGACCGAATTCAGAGGAAAANCAGTAATCCGTAAAGAATTGCAGAATGATTGATTATGCGTGGAAGCTATGTGGGCTAGAGCATTTTCTGATCCACATAGAACTGCTTAATATGGAATATAGAGCTCACTTACCGGCAGAAGGATGAAACTGATAAGTTCTCGCACACAGCCAAGCTTCTCCTCGTAGTTAT
>AWOL01S0063294.1:6130-35060 GCA_000715115.1 Nicotiana otophora
GAATGACGCACAGCGATCTTTTCTCACTAATGCTCTGATACCATGTGAGAAGGCACGGGAGAAAATATGTTATTGATATTGGATGATAAATACAATACAAGAGGTCCCTATTTATAGATATACACTACAAGGAGATATTACTCCTCTTCCAATATGGGACAAGACTACACTATACATATCTATAAACTAACACTAGCAAAGGGGTTCGTCAGACCGAGTGTGTCGCCTTGGGGTGCACCAGTGTTGTTCGTGAAGAAGAAGGATGGGACTATGCGGATGTGCATTGATTACCGCTAGTTGAACAAAGTTACCATTAAGGACAAGTACACGTTGTCGCATATTGATGATTTATTTGACCAGTTGCAGGGTGCCAGGGTGTTCTCTAAGATCGACTTTAGATCGGGGTATGATCAGTTGAAGATTCCTGATTCGAATGTTCCGAAGATGGCTTTCCGGACTAGATATGGCCACTATGAGTTTCTAGTGATGTCTTTCGACTTGAATAACGCTCCGGTGGTGTTTATGGATTTGATGAACCGGGTATTCATGCCATATATTGACTCGTTTATCATTGTTTTTATTGATGACATATTGATTTACTCACGTAGCATGGAGGAGCACGAGCAACATTTGAGATGGTGCTTTAGACCTTGCGGGAACAAAAGCTATATACTAAATTCTCCAAGTGTGAGTTCTGGTTAGATTCTATGGCATTCTTGGGGCATGTTTTACCAGGAGAGAGTATTAAGGTAGATCCCAGGAAGATCGAGGCAGTTCATAGTTGGCCTCGTCCTACCACAACGACCGAGATCAGGAGCTTCTTGGGGTTAGCAGGTTATTATCGCTGATTTGTGGAGGGCTTGTCATCTATTGCAACACCTTTGACTAGATTGACCCAGAAGGGTGCTCCATTCCGATGGTCCGACAAATGTGAGGCGAGCTTTCAGAAGCTCAAGACCGCATTGACTTCAACACCGATGTTAGTGTTTCCTTCTAGTTTGGGGATGTATACTGTGTATTGCGATGCTTCACGCATTGACATGGGTTGTGTATTGATGCAGGAGGAGAGAGTTATTATATATGCTTCACGCTAGCTGAAGCCACATGAGAAGAATTACCCCGTACATAATTTGGAGTTGGCCGCGATAGTTCATGCTCTTAAGATCCGGAGACATTATCTTTATCGGGTGTCTTGTGAGGTTTACACCGATCATAGTAGCTTGCAACATTTGTTCAAGCAAAGGGATCTCAACTTGAGGCCGCGCAGGTGGCTTGAGTTACTAAAAGATTATGATACTACCATCCTTTATCATCCGGGCAAGGCGAATGTGGTTGCGGATGCCTTGAGCAGAAAGGCGGAAATTATCTGTAGTTTGGCATTCATTTCAATAGAGGAGAGTCCATTAGCTTTGGACATTCAGTCCTTGGCTAACAGACTTGTGAGGTTGGATATTTCAGAGCCCAGCCGAGTTCTTGCATGCATTGTTGCTCAGTCTCCATTATTCGAGCAGATCAAGGCTCGTCAGTTTGACGATCCACACTTGTTGGTTCTTAGGGAGACGGTACTACAGGGTGGTGCCAAGGAGGTTACTATTGGTGAGGATGGTGTTCTACGACTCCAGGGTCTCCTATGTGTTCCTAATGTTGATGGCTTGAGGGAGAAGATTCTTGAGGAGGCACCCAATTCTTGGTATTCTATTCATCTAGGGGTGACGAAGATGTACCGTGACCTGAGGAAGCATTATTGGTGGCGACGGATGAAGGACATAGTTAAGTATGTGGCGAGATGTCTAAATTGCCAGCAGGTCAAGTATGAGCATCAGAGACCATGTGGCCTACTTCAGCAGATGGTTATACATGAGTGGAAGTGGGAGCGCATCACTATGGACTTCATAGTTGGGTTACCGCAGACCTTGAGGAAGTTTGATGCAGTTTGGGTCATTGTCGACAGGTTGACCAAGTCGGCACACTTTATTCCGGTTGTGACTACGTATTCTTCAGAGAGATTGGCCCGGATTTACATTCAGGTGATTGTTCGGTTGCATGGTGTGCCTGTTTCCATCATATCAGATAGAGGGCCTCTATTTACTTCGTATTTTTGGAGGGTAGTACAGAGTGAGTTGGGGACTCGGGTAGAGCTCAACACAACCTTTCATTCATAGACCGACGGACAGTCGGAGCGGACGGTTCAGATCTTGGAGGATATTCTCAGAGCACGTTTGATTGACATCGGAGGGCAGTAGGATCGATTCTTGCCTTAGGAAGTGTTTTCTTATAATAACAGTTATCAGTCTAGCATCGAGATGGCTCCATTTGAGGCTTTGTATGGTCGGCGATGTCGTTCTCCCATCGGTTAGTTTGAGCCCGGAGAAGCTAGGTTATATGGTACTGATTTAGTGAAGGATGCCTTGGGTAAATTTGATTCAGGAGCGACTTCGCACAACAAAGTCCAGACAGAAGAGTTACGCAGATCAGAAAATGCGTGATTTATCATTTATGGTCGGCTAGAAGGTTCTCTTGAAAGTATCGCTGATGAAGGGAGTCATGAGGTTCGGGAAGAAGGGCAAGTTGAGCCCAAGGTTTATAGGCCTATTTGAGGTGTTGAGACAAGTTGGGGAGGTTGCTTATGAGCTTGCTTTAACTCCCAGTCTATCTAGAGTTCATTCGATTTTCCACGTGTCTATGTTCCAGAAGTATCATGCCGACATGTTGCATGTGTTAGACTA
Source organism: Nicotiana otophora (assembly GCA_000715115.1). Lineage (NCBI taxonomy): Eukaryota > Viridiplantae > Streptophyta > Magnoliopsida > Solanales > Solanaceae > Nicotiana > Nicotiana otophora. Next base: position 8,857 of record AWOL01S0063294.1, read on the forward strand.
CAACACAGTTAAGCTAGATGAGAGTTTGGGTTATGAGGAGGTGCCAGTTGCCATTGTTGACAGGCAGGTTCGCCAGTTGAGGTCCAAGAAGATTTCTGTGGTAAAAGTTCAGTGGAGGGGTCAACCAGTCGAGGAGGTGACTTGGGATATCGAAGAGGACATATGGAGTAGATACCCACACCTATTTGGCACTCCAGGTATGATCCTAGACCCGTTCGAGGATGAACGTTTGTTTAAGAGGTGGAGAATATAACAACCCGACCGGTCATTTTGATTTTTAGATCCTCATTCCCCTAATTAAGACTCCCCGTATTGCGTTTACTATTTTATGACATGCGGGAATGGTTAGTTCGGGTTTGGAGGGGTTCGAGTTGAAATTCGAACACTTAGTTCCTTAATATTGGCTTAAAATGGTTAAGTTTGACTTGAGTCAACATTTTGAGTAAATGACCTCGGAACTGGGATTTGATTGTACCAATAGGTTTGTATGATGATTTTGGACTTGGGCGTATGTTCGAATCGGGTTTCGGATGACCTAGGAGCATTTCGACGCTTAATATTGAATGTTGGCGCATTGAAGGTTTTTCAAGTTCTTTAAGTTTGGTTTGGAGTAGGTTTTGATGTTATCGAGGTCTGTTTGGGATTCCGAGCCTGGGAATAGTTCCGTATGGCGATTTGTGACTTATATGCAAAATTTGGCATCATTCTCATTAGATTTGATAGTAATCGGACGTGCGAAAGTGTTTCTAGAAGTTCTTGAGTTTCATGGCTTAATTCATGGATTTTGGCATCCGATTTGTAATTCTAGATGTTATTTCGGTGTTTTGATCATACGAGCAAGTTCGTAATGTATTTTTAGACTTGTTTGGTCATTTGGTGTGGAGCTTCGAGGGCTCGGGTGAGTTTCAGACGTGTTTGGAGGGGTGGAAGGACTTCAGTTTTTTGGTTTTATTTTGCCGGTGCCTCAGGTATCGCTAATGCAACATTTTGTTCGCATTTGCGAGGTGGGCTTTGCAATTGTGATGAAACCTGGGCGAGGCAAGACTCACATTTGCGAGCTTTCCCTTCACTTTTGCGATCAACACCTCTTCACCAATGTAGAGTTTTTGATCGCATTTGCGACCATGTCAGAGATGGCCAGCCTTCGCATTTGCGATGGTTTTGTCGCAATTGCGAGCCTCGTATTTGCGAATAAGTGGTCGCATACGACTGGTGCAAGGGCTTTTTATTACTGGACTTAGCTTCATTTTCCTTATTTCCTACTTGGTCTTAGGCGATTTTGAGAGCATTTTGTGGAGGGATTTCATCGACATCAAGAGGTAAGTGATCCCTATCAATTCTTTAGCTAAACACGTGAATCATATGTAGATTTAACATGGAAAACTTGTGAAATTAAAGGGGATTTGTGATAAACATAGGATTTTGGAAACAATGAGGTTTGACCACGAAATTGGTTATGGAATTAAGTAAAAATTATGTATTTAAGTTCGTGAGGCTATGTATAATATTTAGCTTCATTTCGGAATCCGGACTCGTGGGCCCGAGGGTAAATTTTAGGAATCTTCCAATTTGGATTGGGTAATTACTCTAATAGCTAAATTATGAACTTGTGAGCATATATTGATTATTTTATATAACATTTGGCTAGCTTCGGATTGTTCGGCACCAAGTTGAGGCTTTAGAGCGAATATGTGGGCCGGAAAGTGAGCTTTGAGACGGGGTAAGTCTCTTTTTTAACCTTGTAAGAGGGAATTTATCCCATAGATATTTTAAATTACTATTTGCTTCTAATTGTGGGGGCTACGTACACATGAGATGACGAAAGTCCGTGCGTAGCTACTAATCATGATTAATTTCGGGTAGTTTTAGGATCCGAATCATGAAATACTTTTATCGTTTGCACTCTACTTGTTAATGTAAATGCCTAACTTATATTGAAACTTGATAAAGGATTCGTAAAGGCCGGATTTTGCTTACTTTAAGTTTGGGCGGGTTATTTTACCGTTAATAAAAATTGTGCTTCCTTGTATATTAGTCTTGTGATAACTTTTAAATCGGATGTTCATAGAGTGTTCTCTCTTCTTGTGGAGCGGGCCAAACACCTTGGCAGTATAATAGATGCATCTATGGTTCATGCCGCTCGACCATCGACAGTGTACACATTATTCTGGATTGAGCCGTACGACCTCGACATAAATCATGCGTGTTAATGCTTGGAGCCAGAATACACTTGATATTATTTTCATGACTTGAGAGGTTATAATTTATTTATTTGGGCCGAAATTAATTTGGAGTTAGTATGTGTTAGTTGGAGATTTTTGAAAATTTCTATAAGTTAAAGAATCATTTATTCACTACTTGCTATTATGTTATTATTATTATTCACATATTTCATGCCTATTTAGAATTTCTGTATTTTCATTGTTGGCCCATAGTAAGTGTCGATGTCGACCCCTCGTCACTACTTCTTTGAGATTAGACTGGATACTTCCTGGGTACCTGTTATTTATGTACTTACGCTCCACTTCTGCACTGATCGTTCAGGATCTGTGGCAGGTGCATCTGGTGTTCATTCAGGCGCGCACCCCCATTACCTTGAGGAATAGTGGTGAGCTGATCTCCGAGTCCGTTCTGCAGCACCCGCCGTATCTCTTTTTTGTATTTACTTTCTATCTATCTCATTTCAGAAAGTAGCTTAGGTATTTTGTATATTCTACTAGTTTCTCATACACTTGTGATACCGGGTCTTGAAAACATGCTAGTAGACACTTGATGGCTTTTGAGTATTTATTTCACCATACTTGTTCTTTTATTTTTTTTACGCTTTACTTTATCAAAATTTTTCACTTCTCATTTATTTAATAAATAAAAAATCAACTACTTTGAAATTATTAAAAGAATAAATACATGGCTAGTTCACCGTTGGCTTGCCTAGCGGCAACGTTAGGCGCCATCATGTCCTATTGGAGAAATTGGGTCGTGACATTAAAAATAATCACATATATGAACTCGCGGGGTCATAGGTAGTCGAAATCTACTATTGGACCCGGGTTGACTAGGCGAGCCCCGTGTTGAGTTTTGTTGATTTTTTGGGAAAAGTGTAAAGATCTTAGATTTATCTATTTTAATTGATTTTTCTTGCATTATTTGATGATATTAAGTTAATTTTGGTTTGATTTGAGCTGTGTGGAGGCAAAATTTAGGGGAAAAGCTATTTCTGAGAGTTGAATTGGCCTAGTTGAGGTAAGTATCTTGCCTAACTTTGTGTGGGGGAACTACCCCTTAGGATTTGGGATTGATTGTGTCATTCTTATTATGTGAGAGCCGTGTACGCAAGATGACGAGTGGGTATGCGGGTTGTATGTGGTAATTGACCGGATTAGGCTATTTAGACTCTTTTCATGTCTTAATTTAATTGTCATATCATGTTCTAAACTCTCATAGTTGATCTATTCTTACTTGTGTTAGTCTATCCTTACATACATTAAATGATTTCGTTAATGCTTGTTCTACATCCTACTTGATAAATTACTCTGATACTTTAGTTGAACTTGTTGCCCAGTTATTGTTCATGTTATCTCTTTCATTGTTGATTTCCATTATTTGAAGTCATTGTTACATGTTATCTCTTCCATTGTGAGTTATTCTCATTTAATATCATGGTTATTCATTATCTCTCTCATTGTTGAGTTATTGGTATTGAAGTTGTGAAAGTCGTTATCACATTGAGTCGAAATTGTTTATTCTTGAGACACCTTTCTTGTTGAGCATTTTGCATTCATCGTTGTTATTGATATTGTTGTACACAATGTAGTTGCGCCATGGGCTAATATTGTAGAAATATTGATATTGTTGATTATTGGCAAGTTGTGATATATAGGCACTTGTGGTACGAGTTATTATTGTGATGTGATATTGACGCGCATATGGCGGTATAAAGGTAAGGGTTAATGTGCATTCGACGGCATAAGGTGGGACTTATTTGCGTGTTGATTGTAGGGGAACTACGTGAAGCCACACGACATCATAAGGTGGGCTAAAGTGCGTGTAGCTATTTCGAAAACAAAATATATTTTCAAAACCTATTTAAATGTATGACTCAGGGTATAAGAAAAGATTGTGATTGAGATTGTGAATTATGAATACGAGGCGGTACCTCGGTTGTGATTCTTATTGTGCATGAGGTGATATCTCGTTGCGATTCTTGTTGTTATTCTCATGTTGCAAAGAGTTATTTATGGGAACACTTCTTGTTGTTTAGTACTTCCTTGTTTCATTAGTTATTATCCGTATACGAACATTGTGGTTCTTTTCAATTGCTTCCCTTATATTATCTCTATGCTTACCATTCTTTCATTAGTCTATATTATTAACTTGCTTCATATTACTTATTACTCCACTTTTCCATTCTTCTTGTTATTACATTTTCATTCTGTTTATTATATGATAGTAGGTGTCTTGACCTGGCCTCGTCATTATTCCTGTAACACCTTGAATTTTATAAATAAATTATGTGTATTTAGGTAATCTTGTTTTTATTGCTAATATTTTATCACTTTTCTTAAATTTAATTTTTCTACCTTATTTGATTAAAACAAAGGGGACTAAAAAGGACTTATTGTATCCTATTGGATCCCTGAAATCTATTTTTTTGACCCATTTGATAAAAATAATATCTATCTTCTACTCATTTGGGAGATAAACCCTTTATTAGCAAAATATCTTTCTGTCTCTCATAAGACATTTTCTTCTGGCCCTTTTATTGGAGAACTCTCAATCCACACAAGTATCATTCTACTACTACCATCAAGATCACTTGGTTACATAAAATGTTTAGTCATTATCATTTGAATATATAATGGAATGTTATCTTCAAGAATTAAGATGGGTTAAGCTTATTTGAAACCATAGGTTTGGATTTGTGGAGAAACTCTCTTAAACTTGTGGTAAGCTTCTTGTTCAACATATTTTGGTGAAATTATTAAGTTTGTTGTTAGAGAATTTGAGATTTTGAAAGTAAAAGATTTAATCCCGTTTTTGAACTGGGCAGCAGCTAGTATTTTGAGAATAACGTTTTCTATAAAACTCGGATTGTAGTGATCCAAAATTATGTAGAAAGATAATACATAGATCTATAATTATTATGAAGACCAAAATGGTCAGTTCTGCTGTCTACTATGTCAAAAGGGGGCTGAAATACAGGGCAGAGTTGCTGCCAGATTTTTAGTAAAATAGTTGTGACCAATTTAGTCCCCCTTTTGATATTCGTCATGAAAAATCTTTAAATTTCAGACCTTAAGTGAGTGTTGATTACGTGTTTAAGGTATAAGAGATATCCGTTCAAGCTAAGGAGCACACCTTAGGAAAATTGCTCTTTTCTTGGCATAGAAGATCTTAAACCGCTTAATGTAGTTTGAACTTTAGAAACATTAAAGCTCCAAGGTTTGCACTTAAACTTGAGTATTTCTTTAAATTTAATTTATTGAGATATTGTAAGTGGTTAAGGTTTGGTGAAATTTTACCTTACTTTAAATTTGTTGTCATATTGACTTGGTTGCTACTTTACTAGTTTACTTGCTTTGTTACTTGAGAAATAATATCTTGAGGCATTTTGATTTGTCAGTGGTCATTGAGGGTATAATTTTGTAATTGAGTTATGAATATGTTAAAAATTATATAGGTGTCATGTGAAGTATTTTTGAAAGATAATTTAACTCACCCACATATATGGTTTGCTTGAGCATAATTGCAATCTTGTTGGGATTTTGTCCATCTTGTGATGGTGGCTGTCACGACCAAAAATCCACCTAATCGTGATGACACCTAATCCAACCCTTCAGGTAAGCCCATTAACAACTATCCAATTTAAATGAGATTTATTAAGAAAAGAAATGAAAATACAACTTCTTTTATACAAGAATTTCCCAAGGACTAGTAGTACAAATCATGAGCTTCTAAGATTAGAATTTACAAAGCTGGTATGAAAGAAATACACTATCTGTTCGAAATGTATATAAACAGATTTTTTTATAATCTAAGGCTACCATGAACAAGAGGCAGCTACAACCGGAACGCAAGTATGTCTTCAAATCCAGCTTCCGTCGATCACAACAACATCTACACGCATGGTGCATAAGTGTAGTATGAGTACAATCGATCCCATGTACTCAATAAGTAATAAACCTATCCTTAGGTTGAAAGTAGTGACGAGCTGGAACACAGGTCGGGGTCCAACACCAATAGCCAACAATAGTTCATAATAACATAGTGGAAGTAATAAAAGAAGTAGCTCAAAGATAAAATTTTCAGCTCATTCACAGTTCCAGAAAAGAAAAATAAGCATGCATTTCAAGTATATCAGTGAAAACCCAAATCCTTTACCGAAATCACCAAATTTATGAGTAAGTTTGAAAACTATAATTTTTTTCAAAAACTTTTCAACAACAGATAAGATGTTTCATTATCAAATGGCATGAGAAAAAATACATCTCTATGCCTACATGTCAATATGCAGGTTAAATCATGAATGACACCAAAACCAGAGTGACAAAAAGAAATGCATCTCTATGCATGTATCTCAAGTATGCATGTCAAATGCAATATATCTCACTGATGAACTCATGTACTCACACTCTCAGGGTACTTGATCTCACTGCCTCACACTTTCCACTCATCATGCTCAATCACTCGACACGCTCAGTCACTCAATACTGTATATGGCCAATTCAGCCCAGGGAAGATTCATCCCAAATATATATATATATATATATATATATGTGGCAACTGGCAGTCAGTCACTCAGTACTGTATAAGGCCAATCTAGCCCGAGGAAAATCCTGTTACGCCCCGTTTTTGCAAGTCTTTAAGAGTTAACATTCGAGGACGAATGTTTCTAAGGAGGGAAGGATGTTACATTCAGTACTTCAGACGTCACTGTTATTATAATATTATCTAATGTACGCCCAAAAAAGATGAAATTATTCTACAAGGATAAGGAAGGTTTATTGACGTCTTAAGTACGTTAAGATGAATGAGACTTAAAAAACAATTAAATGAGATAATTATTACATTCTGTGCATCCCAAAGTGACATATAATGAATATGAGACTTGTTAATAATGATTTAAATGATTATAAAGTCATAATATGACTATATATGATGTTTGGATATAAAATATAAAGTTTGGGAGAAATCGGATTTAACTTACGAAAAAGTCGAGTTAAGATTTGCCTTGTAACACGCTATTTTGAGAAATTAAATTCATAAGCTTTATGATGTCATTTTGGGACATATATCATCCAACAATGAAGGTCTTGGAACTTGGTTTTCAATGGTCCAAACCATTTATTCATACAATATCAGGGTAGAGAAATATGAATTTTTAAATTAGGGTCGCCAAGTCGCATCGCCGCACTTCGTAGAAACTGGCAGGTTTATAGGCCAGGTTGTGAGGCCATTTTATCCCAATATATTGAGAGTTACAGGAAGATATTTATATGTAATTAAAGCTCCATGTATCTAGTTTCCAACTCTACAAACCGTTTATCAATACGATGTCGGAGTAGAGAAATACAAGCGTCCGAAGTTGCACCGCTCAAGCTGCTAAGTAGACAACTTACCCACCTGCTTGGAGAATTGAGGCGTTGGGCTTATAAGTGATATTTTCCCGTATATATCTCGTCAATATTCAGAAAATACTTACCACAAAACACTCTCAAGCTCTCCAAGGTTGGTCCAAGAAATTGCAAGTAAGATTAACATCCCGGGTACAAAATCAAGAAGCGATAACATTAGAACGATCCCTACAATGTAAGTATCATTATACCGCCTCTCTTTTTCTTTGTAGTTGAGTTTTGGAAAGTACTTCATAGTTAAGAAAATGCCAAATTTCTGTATTTAAGCTTTTAAATATCAAGAAAGGTTGATAAATTTGCTTCCTAATAGTTAGAACTCACAGGACGGTGATCGGAAGCTGTGAGTTCGATTTATTCCACTTTTAGCGGATTGTTTTGTAGTCCACTCATGTTATCCTATTGTGCTTTTGATTTATGAAGTTTGGAAGGATAAATGGCGTGAAGAAATGCCACATGTGATAGGGTAGTGGGCTGGTCACTCGTCGTTGTAATTTCAGGCTAATTGATAACTTGTTGATTGGGTGTGTTATGGTATATTTGGGGTTTTTGTTGTATTGAAGGTCCCGAATTATAGTTGGGTTGTTTTTGAGTTGCTGATTGTATGGTGTTTGTATCTCGCCTATAGTATGCTTGAGGGAGCTGTAAAAGCAGGGGAAATGTTGCCCGTTTTATTTAGAATCGAGTTATCATTTGAGATACGTGATATACTGGCGCCATACATGTATTTCTTTGTTATAGGGATGGCGTGCTAGTTGTCATAAGCTTGTTGTTGAGTTGCATTGACGACTTGAGGTATGTTAAGGCTATCCCTTCTTCCCTTTTGGCATGATCCATATGATACAAACGAAACGAGTAAACGCACAACTTTTATAAATGGCTCTATTCATAGAAGTACTAGGAGTGCCTTTGTTCTTGATTCCCCATGTGTTATATTATTATTTTATCTGTTCATGGGTATTAGAAAAATACGCAAGTTGATAAAGTTTATCCGATAGATCTTATTGACTTACTTCATTATGCATTGCATTCATTTATACATGTACATTGACCCATGACCAGATGACATTATATACGTGTATATTATATCTATATGGGATATAGAGAAAGGTTATGGTATTATATAAGCACCACCACCTGATCAGCTGGTATACGTTGATAATTCATAGAGACCGAGATGATATGATGGGATGCCCTCAAAGGCTTGATGATGTTAGGTACACATATACCTATGCATGATGTGACATTTATACGCATATGCATGACATTATAAATGTTTCATGATTCACAGAGCTTTTCAGACTTACAGGTTGAGTTCTTTACTACATGTTTCTTTCATGTCTTTTATAGGCCAAAGGTCATATCCTCATTTCGAGAAATGAGTTGGTGACTCCAACGTGATTACCGGAAGGCTAAGTTAGACCCCCTGTAGTAATAGAAATTAGAATGGTGTAGTAAACAAGATAAAATCGAACATGAATTAGGGACCGGAGGATGTGATAATAGTCGACATCATGATAATTTCAGAAATCGCATTCTGAAAATAATAGAATGGACAACAAAAGAATAACCTTTAAAGGTCATTCAGGAAGATGCTTTCATAAAGCACACACTGTGAGCAGAGTTGAGCTTAAGGGACTAAGTGTGCCAGTTATACTAGGTGTCACCTTCGTGCGTAAGAAATTCAGTTATCCCTAGTACATAAGGGTTTCCGCAAGGCGATTAAGAGTATGTGAAGATGTAGAAAGACACCAAAGATGAATATGTAAAACATGTATAGGTAAATATTCATAGCATTAAATGTTATTACTCCCCTAAAGGGGAAGATGGTGTGATATGTGTTAAGTCGGAGTTATGTGGTTCAGGTAACTATGGAATAGTAAAGGAAGAATGTGGTAGAAAGGCAAAAGGAAAGAGATTGCATTTATTCAGATCCTACAGATATGATACAACACTAGAACATTATGCAAGCACGACGCCGGGGAAAGGCAGTAAGGGTTCCGGCACTAGATGTTATTGATAAATAAGTGCAAATGAACACTTGATACATAAGGAGCCAGTGCGAGGGGTAAGTTAAGACAAATGACATAACCCAAGAGAGTTTACGCAGAATATAGATATTAGAATGGACCAACGAGTAGTTAGAAGTTGATTCAGGAAGAGCCTAGTTATGGCTAGACAAGAGGATACAGACAAATCAATAGATTATGCAAGATAAATGTAGTGAACCCCAACATAGTGAATTCAGTCTCACAGATATAACATCGTAATCCTTGAGAAATATTCAGATAGGAGTTAGGATAGTTAAAGGTACCGAATAAGTGTTACGGAAATATAAGAGAGTGTTACAGGGAATTCCAGTATTTGTGGGCACTAAGATAAGCCAAGTATCCATACATCAAGTGAAAGGACGACCAGGAAAAGTAGTTGCTTACATTTAAAGAAAACCAAGAAGGTACGAAAGGAAATCTATTGTGCTAGCAAGTTAAAGGAAGGTTGCGAGTAGCATAAATAGATATGTGTAGATCACAAGCTAAAGTATGGTAGAGTGACAAGGTTTTAGGTAGATAGGAGTAAGGATAAGAAAATGTGAGTGAGAAGGTAACAAGAATAGGTAAGGCCTTAGAATTAAGCCTATCAAAACAAGAGAGCTGATGGTTTCCGTAAGTTAAACGCCACATGTGGTAGGGTAGTGGGCTGGTTGCTCGTCGTTGCAATTTCAGGCTAATTGATAACTTGTTGATTGGGTGTGTTATGGTATATTTGGGGTTTTTGTTGTATTGAAGGTCCCGAATTGTAGTTGGGTTGTTTTTGAGTTTCTGATTGTATGGTTTTTGTATCTCGCCTATAGTAGGCTTGAAGAAGCAGTAAAATCAGAGGAAATGCTGCCCGTTTTATTTAGAATCGAGTTATCGTCTAAGATACGTGATATACTAGCGCCATAAAAGTTGTACATGTATTTCTTTGTTATAGGATGGCGCGCTAGTTGTCATAAGCTTGTTGTTGAGTTGCATTGACGACTTGAGGTATGCTAAGGCTATCCCTTCTTCTCTTTTGGAATGATCCATATGATATAAACGAAACGAGTAAATACACAACTTTCATAAATGGCTCTATTCATAGAAGTACTAGGAGTGCCTATGTTCTATATTCCCCATGTGTTCTATTATTATATTATCTTTTCACGGGTCTTAGAAAAATACATAAGTTGATAAAGTTTATCTGAGAGATCTTATTGACTTACTTCATTATGCATTGCATTCATTTATATATGTACATTGACCCATGACCAGATGGCGTTATATACGCGTATATTATATGTATATGGGATATGGGGAAAAGTTATGGCGTTATATATGCACCACCACCTGATCACCTGGTATACGTTGATGATTTCGCCCATAGAGGCCGAGATAATATGATGGGATGGCCTCAAAGGCTTTATGGTGTTGGGTACGCATATACCTATGCATGATGTGACATTTATACGCATGTGCATGACATTATAAATGTTTCATGATTCACAAAGCTTTTCAGACTTACAGGTTGAGTTCTTTACTCTATGTTTCTTTCATGTATTTTATATATTGTTTTCATGCTTTATATACTCGGTACTGTATTTGTACTGACATCCATTTTGCCTGGGGACGATGCGTTTCATGCCCGCAGGTCACGATTGACAGGTTGCGAGTTTTTCTAGTAGGCTATCAACTCAGCAAAAGGTGTCGGTGCACTCCACTTGCTCCAGAGTTTCCTATTTGGTCTGTATGATTTTGACATGTATTGATTGGTATGGGGGCCCTGTCCCGACCTTTATAAAATTTATGTACTCTTAGAGGCTTGTAGACAGATGTCATGTATATGGATACTTGTATGGCCTTGTCGGCCTATATTTTGAGTGTACAAATGATCATGTCGGCATTATAGGCCTGTATGTCACATGTATAAGTTTGTATTCCATGTTGGGTCGTACAATGTCGAGTATCCCCTTATGTTTTATTCTGGTTATATCATGACGGCCCTTCTAGCCCATTTACCCATGATGGTATGATAAGAAAGATACGTTACGTTGGTGTTTGGTTGGGTAAGGCACCGAGTGCCCGTCGCGGCCCATCGGTTTGGGTCGTGACCAAAGTGGTATCAGAGCAGTTCTGTCCTAGGGTATCTACAAGCCGTGTCTAGTAGAGTCTTGTTTATGGGTGTGTTGTGCACCACACTTATAAGCAGGAGGCTACAGGGCATTTAGGACTGTCACTCTTTCTTCTTAATCTAGATCGTGTGGTAGAGCTCAATTGTAAGAATTCAAACTCCTAAATTCTATTTTATTCGTAATACAATGATACCTACATCCAGAAAGATAGTTGGTAAGAGATTGAATGTGGTTGTGGAAAAGTTGAGACATAAGAACTCAATTTTGCATCATGCTTATGATGAGTAAATGTGAGGTGTTCAGCAGATCATGTGTATAATAAGACGTGTAAGCTTCTTGATACGGAGCCCTACACCCATAAGGTAAAAAGCAATAAGAGAATCAGATGGTAGATACATGGATACGTGTATGGCCTTGTCGGCCTATGTTTTGAGTGTACAAATGATCATGTCGGCCTTATAGGACCGTATGTCATATGTATAAGTTTGTATTCCATGTTGGGTCATCCTATGTCGAGTATCCCCTTATGTTTTATTCTGGTTATATCATGACGGCCCTTCTGGCCCATTTACATATGATGGTATGATAAGAAAGATACATTACGTTGGTGCTCAGTTGGGTAAGGCACCGAGTGCCCGTCGCGGCCCATCGGTTTGGGTCGTGGCAGATCCATCCCCAAATATAAATGCTTCGGGCAAGATCTATGCCTAGGGAAGATCCATCCCTAAATATAATTAACTACGCTTACTGGGGATGTGTACAGACTCCGGAGGGGCACCTTCATCCCAAACGCCATAATAAGCCAGATCCAGGCATAAATCAATATAACATGGTGCGACGTGCAACCCGATTCCATAATATCACTCACAATCAGGTCCTCGGCCTCACTCTGTCATCAATCTCTCCAGTCTCTCGGGCTCACAATTCCATTAAACTAGCCCAAAAATAATGAAGAATAGTTTTCCCTTTTTTTTTTGCTCGCTAGAAAAAAACTCAATAGTTAAGAGAATCAAGAACCATATTAAAAATGGCTTTCCAGTTCGTACTTAACACGGATAAGTTCCATAATTTAAGACAAACTACAAATCCAAAGTCAAAGATGGAAAAAGATCCGAATCAAGAGGAATGCTAAATGAGTGACAAAGTCACTGCCACAAGAAGTACAAAGTCCCAACAAGAATGCAAAATAATCAAGCAATCCATACGAGTGGGCGATTTAGCGAATATCTTACAATACTTGATATAATACGAATACAAAGATATAAATTAAAGAAAGGAGAAATAAAATCTCAAGTTATTTCAAACTATTCCAGCAAGTAAAAAATGTACAAAGTTTATACACAAACTTTGGTATTTTACCACAAAACAGTTCAACCACAACTTGAGGATATTCGAATCGTCTACGCTATAGACCAACCAAATCCATCCACTTCCTCAAACACTTCCCCTTAGATTTTACAAGGGTATATATACCTTAAATACATAATCAAATATATATATATAAGTTCAGTGGTTTAACATGTCAAACTAAATATGATATTGGTGAAAATTACCCTAAAACTTTGAAACAGAAATTCTGGACAGTACCACTGTCTAGTGTTGTGGCTCAGTTTGTAAGATTCAAACGGACAAACTAGACTGTATCATCTTCATGAAAGTCGTAGACATATGTCTTAAGGATGCAGGACATCTTGAATCACCCTAATATCAATTTCGTACAAAACGTTATACTAAAATTACTAACAGTAGTACAGGGAGGGTTTGTAAAACAGAAAATCTAGATTTTGGTGCCTGAATAAGAGTTATAGAGATATGAAATATCTTTCCATAAAATCTTAAATTACTTAAAACAGATCCTTATACAAGAAGATATGAAGAAAACACTAACAACTATCTAGTATAAAAGCGAGTTTAGTAACTTACCACAAAAGAGAGGAGCAACTTCAGCTTCGCCAAGAACTAGTTTTGCTGGTTGGTTTAGTGAAAATTTCTAATGGTTTTCATGTAGTATTTCATATGATAAGGAGTAAAGAGGTTTGGGGTTTTCTTTGGCATTAAGGAATGAAAAATAAGATGAGGTTATGAAAAAGCATGTCACAAAAGTAATATATAAACTTTGGATAAATATGAAAAATGTGGTTGCCTAAACTACTTAATATCTATAGATTAATAGAAGGAATGCTTCCCAAAATATTTATATATATATATATAGTATCTTATAACAATTCATCAAAAAGATATTAAGTGTTAAACATAGCAACACCATGGAACTTCTTTGTCAATATTAACATAACCTAAAATAAGCAATTTTCATATATTGTCAGTTTCACATTTAGGAAGTCCGAAGTAAAATCTATCCTCATTATAAAGATTCTCAATCGAGAATGCAAATATTAGTTAAAACTTTGGGGCGTTAAAACTCTCTCCCCCTTAAATAAATTTTGTCCCGAAATTTACCTTATACTAGTCCTGAAACAAATGTGGATATCGAACTCGCATATCCTTTTCTCGCTCCCAGGTAGCTTCTTCGCCAGAATAGTTTTTCCAAAGAACTTTCACTAAGGGGATCCTCTTATTTCTAAGCTCTTTTATCTCACGTGCTAAGATTTGGATTGGTTCTTCTTCATATGTCAAATCAGGATTGACCTCAATAGATTCAATAAGAAGAATATGAGATAGATCTAAGCGGAATCTTCTAAGCATAGAAACATGGAAGATCTTTTCTAACTCAGGTGGAAGAGCTAGTTTATAAGCAACCAGGCCAACTCTCTCAAGCACTTCATAAGGTCCAATAAATCGAGGACTAAGTTTACCTTTTTGGCCAAATCTCATATAATTCTTCCATGGAGAAACATTTAAGAATACCTTATCACCTGCTTGATACTCAATATCATGCCTCTTAAGATCAGCATAAGACTTTTGTCTATCTGAAGCAATTTTTAAGCGATCCTTGATGATTTTTACCTTATCTTCAGTTTGTTGCACAATCTCAGGACCCACCAATTTTCTTTCACCAACCTCATTCCAACAAAGAGGCGTTCTACATTTTCTCCCATATAAAGCTTCATAAGGAGGCATGCCTATACTTGATTGGTAGCTATTATTGTAAGCAAATTCTATCAGGGCTAAGTGTTTGTCCCAACTACCCTCAAACTCAATAATGCATGCTCGAAGCATATCCTCCAAGATTTGTATTACCCTCTCTGACTGTCCGTCTGTTTGTGGATGGAAAGCAGTACTAAAATTCAACCTGGAACCCAAAGCTTCTTGCAAGCTAGACTAAACTCTAGATGTAAATCTTGGATCTCAGTCAGACATAATAGAAACAGGGATTCCATGCAGCCTCACAATCTCATTAATGTATAATTCTGCCAAACGTTCCAATGAGTAGTCCATTATGATTGCCAAGAAATGAGCACTCTTAGTTAGTCTATATATAATGACCCAAATTGCATCATGATTCCTTTGAGTGCGTGGAAGTGCAGAAACAAAGTCCATCGTTATCCTTTCCCATTTCCACTCAGGTATTGACAAGGGTTGCAGTAGACCAGCTAGGACTTGATGTTTTATTTGTTGACAAACTAAGTATTTAGAAATGAACTTTGCAATGTCTTTCTTCATACCACTCCACCAGTAATGCTCCTTGATGGTCTGGTACATTTTAGTACCTCTAGGATACAGAGATGCTTGAGGATATTATTTGAAGTAGACTCTTTGGAAGATTAGAGAAGATCATGATAAGCATCTCCGGATTGTCATGCAAATTCTGAAGGAGAGGCAATTCTACGCGAAGCTTTCCAAATGTAAATTTTGGTTGAGTGAAGTGGATTTTTTGGGGCATATTGTATCAGATGAATGTGTGAAGGTTGATCCTAGTAAGATTCAAGCTATTGTTGATTAGAGACCCCCTAAAACTCCAACTGAGATGAGAAGTTTCTTGGGTTTAGCAGGATACTATAGGTGGTTCGTGAAATGCTTCTCTATTATACCTTCTCCTTTGACCGAACTTTTGGGGAAAGACGCCAAGTTTGTATGGGATGAAAAGTGTCAAGAGAGCTTTGAAAAGCTCAAATCCTTGTTGACACAAGCTCCAATACTTTTTTTTCCAGCTGAAGGGAAAGATTATGTGATATACAGTGATGCATCTCACCATGGCTTGGGTTGTGTTTTGATTCAAGAGGGTAAAGTAATTGCTTATGCCTCTGGAAAGTTGAAATCAAATTAGTTGAATTATCCCACTCATGATCTTGAACTTGCTGCCATTGTTTTTGCCTTAAAAATTTGGAGGCATTACTTGTACGGGGAGAAGTGTCATATATTTACTGATCACAAGAGTTTGAAGTACTTGGGTACACAAAAGAAGTTAAACTTGAAACAATGTAGATGACTTGAACTCATCAAAGATTATGATTGCACGATTGATTATCATCTTGTTAAAGCCAATGTGGTTGCAGATGCATTGAGTCGCAATTCCCTTACAAGTTTAACTCTAAGTCCTTTGCCGTTGCTTCTTGAATTAAGAGCCATGAATTCTTGTCTTTCATTTGATTCTAATGGTTCTATCATTTCTAATTTGCAAGTCAATCCAGTCTTACTTAAGCAGGTCCAAGAAGTATAAAAGTTAGATGAGAAGCTTGTTAAATGGGTTGAAGAAGTCCAAAATGGAACAGAATCAGATTGTACATTGAAGGAAGATGGTATCTTATTTTATAAAAATAGGTTGTATATTCTTAATGATGATGAATTGAGGAAGGAGATCTTGATTGAAGCACATAGTTCACATTATGCAATGCGTCCTGGAGGTACTAAAATGTACTGAACCATCAAGGAGCACTACTGGTGGAGTGGTATGAAGAAAGACATTGCAGAGTTCATTTTTAAATGATTGGTTTGTCAACAAATAAAAGCTGAACATCAAGTCCCAGCTGGTCTACTACAACCCTTGTCAATTACTGAGTGGAAATGGGTAAGGATAACGATGGACTTTGTTTCTGAACTTCCACCCACTCAAAGGAATCATGATGCAATTTGGGTCATTGTAGATAGACTAACTAAGAGTGCTCATTTCTTGGCAATCAGAATGGACTACTCACTTGAACGTTTGTCAGAATGATACATTAATAAGATTGTGAGGCTGCATAGAATCCCTGTTTCTATTATGTATGATAGAGATCCAAGGTGTACACCTAAACTTTGGTCTAGATTGCAAGACGCTTTGGGTACCAGGTTGAATTTTATTTCTGCTTTCCATCCAGAAACAGATGGCCAGTCCGAGAGGGTAATACAAGTCTTGGAAGATATGCTTCAAGCATGTATTATTGAATTTGAGGGTGGTTGGGACAAACACTTGGCCTTGATAGAATTTGCTTATAATAATAGCTACCAGACAAGTATAGGTATGCCTCCTTATGAATCTTTATATGAGAGAAAATGTATAACTCCTCTTTGTTGGAGTGAAGTTGATGAAAGAAAATTGGTTGATCCTAAGATTGTACAACAAACTAAAGATAAGGTAAATATCATTAAAGATTGTTTGAAAATTGCTTCAAACAGACAAAAGTCCTATGCTGATATTAAAAGGCATGAAATTGAGCATCAGGTAGGCGATAAGGTATTTTTGAAGGTTTCCCTGTGAAATAAGATTATGAGATTTGGCCAGAAAGGGAAAGTTAGTCCTTGATTCATTGGACCTTATGAAGTACTTGAGAGAATTGGTCCAGTTACATATAAGCTAGCTTTGCCACCTGAAGTAGGCAAGATCTTGTCACGACCCAAAATCCTAACTTGTTGTGATGGCACCTATCGTGGTACTAGGCAAGCCGACATTTATGAAATAACTCCAACACTTAACAGAAAGCAGATTTAAACAATTTAAATATAAAAAATTCTCATAAACAGGATAGAAAATCCAAATAAAACACAACGCTGATATTCCCAACATCGGGGTGTCACTAAGTACATGAGCATCTATATATCACAAGTCTGGAAAGTAGTGTCTATGACAATCTGAAACTAGATACAACAAATGGAAAGATAGGGGAGGAGAAACAAGGTCTGTGAAACGCCAAGAAGCTACCTCGATAGTCTCTGAGAATCCAAACTTCACAACTCAGCAACTGCCGTGACCGGAAGTACCTGGGTCTCCACACAAGGTACAAGGTGTAGCGTGAGTACAACCAACTCAGTAAGTAACAAGACTAAATAAAGAATTGAAAGTAGTGACGAGCTTCACAATTATAGTTCAATTACAATGATTTTTAACATATGAAGGTAGGCATGCTTTCAAGTTCGACAATTAAGGCAAAAACAGTAATTTCATATCAAGTTCAACCGAAACAGAGTGTAATATCTTTGAGAAATTTCAAGACAGTGATACATGGCAGCTAAGTGCAACAATAATGAAATCAAATGCATCATTTCAAGGCCACAGTCACTCAGCCCTCCCATTCACTTAGCACTCGGCACTCGCATTCAGTAGGTACCTGCACTCACTGGGGGTGTGTGCAGACTCTGAAGGGGCTCCTTCAGCCCAAGCGCTATAATTTGCATGGACAACTCACGCGCTGTACGGACAAATCATGTGCTATTATATAATATTTGGATCCGCACGGATAACTCACGTGCTGCACGGACAACTCACATGCTATAGTATAATATACGAATCCACATGGACAACTCACGTGCTGCATGGACAACTCACATGCTATAGTATAATATCTCACAATCAGGCCCTCGGCCTCACTCAGTCATCAACCTCTCCAGTCTCGCGGGCTCTCAGAAATCATAATAAGCAGCCCAAACAGCAATGATATGATGCATAAAAACAAATGAACAATAGAGACTGAGATGTAACATACAAATAAACTGTGACTGAGTACAAAACATCAATTTAGCAGATAATTCAACATGTACATGACCTTTGTGGGTCCCTACAATGTCAACACGTAGTCTAAACATGATTTCCAACATGATTTGTGGTTCGATTTCTCTAATACATGGAGAATGTACAGATAGCAACAGATTATTCAACTACACAGGTCCATGAAATTTGACCAAGTCACAATTCCTATGGTGTACGCCCACACGCTCGTCACCTAGCATGCGCATTACCTCAAAACCAAATACATGACATGTAATACGGGGTTGTACCCTCAAAATCAAATTTAGAACTGTTACCTACCTCAGTCCGAGCAATTCTATACTACAACACACCCTTGCCTCGCAAAACAGCCTCTTAATGCCTCTAATATAGCCATAAACAATTTGATATAATCAATACGGACTAAAGGAATCAACTCTATAAGAAAATGATAAGCTATTAATCAAAATCACAAATCGGGTCAAAAGCTGGCCCCCGGGCCCACATCTCGAAATTCGATAAAAGTCACAAAACCCGGAAGCCCACTCAACCATGAGTCTAATCATACCAAATTTATCAAAATCCGACACGAAATCGTCACCAAAACCCCCAAATCAAACTCTCCAAATCCTTAGCCTCAAACTCCCAATTTACACCTTAAATACACACCAACTAGATGGGAAAAATCAATGGGGAAGCAATATTATTTATAAAAAATGAGCACAAGGGACTTACCTCAAGAATCCACTCGAAAGCCCTCTCAGAAATTGCCTAAATCGTTCTTGAAATATTTGAAATGAAGCGAAAATCGCGAACCCTTGTATTTAACTTTTTGTCCAGCCTTTTCGCTTCTGCGGACACTTAACCGCATCTTCTCCGCATCTCCTAACCAGAAATGTACATGGAGTCTCAAATAGTTGTGGATATCTACTCCGCATCTCCTGCTTGGTCTCCCATGTAGCCTCCTTAACCGGCTGACCTCTCCACTGAAACTTCACTGAAGCTATGTCCTTTGACCTCAACTTTCGAACCTGCCGATCCAAAATAGCCACCTGCTCCACATCATAAGTCAAATCACCATCCAACTGAACTGTGCTAAAATCCAAAACATGAGACGGATCACCTACATACTTCTGGATCATAGAAACATGAAATATTAGATGCACACTCGACAAACTAGGTGGCCGCTTGTAAGCCACCTCCCCAATCCTCTGAAGTACCTCAAACAACCCAATATACCGAGGGCTCAACTTGCCCTTCTTTCTGAACCTCATAACACCTTTCATGGGTGAAACCTTGAGCAGTACCTTCTCTTCGACCATGTAGGCAACATCATGGACCTTCCTGTTGGCACAACTCTTCTGTCTAGACTGTGCTGTGCGAAGCCGCTCCTGAATCATCTTAACCTTGTCCAAAGCATCCTGGACCAAGTCAGTACCCAACAGCCTAGCCTCCCCAGGCTCAAACCAACCCACCAGAGATCTACACAGTCTCCATTACAAAGCCTCATACGGAGCCATCTGAATTCTCGACTGGTAGCTGTTGTTGTAGGCAATCTCTGCCAGTGGCAGAAACTGATCCCAAGAACCCCCAAAATCAATGACACAAGCACGTAGCATATCCTCCAATATCTAAATAGTACGCTCAGACTGTCCGTTCGTCTAAGGGTGAAACGTTGTGCTCAACGCAACCAGTTACCCAACTCTCACTGCACATCTCTCCAAAACTGCGATGTGAACTGTGTGCCCCGATCTGAAATGATGGACACTGGCATGCCGTGGAGGTGAACAATCTCTCGGATGTAAATCTCAGCCAACCACTCTGAAGAATAAGTAGTCCCAACTGGAATGAAGTGTGCGGACTTGGTCAGTCAATCCACAATCACCCAAATAGCATCGAACTTCCTCGAAGTCCGTGGGAGCCCAACTACAAAATCCATGGTGATCCGCTCCCATTTCCACTTTGGAATCTCTATCCTCTGAAGCAATCCTCCCTGTCTCTGATGCTCATACTTTACTTGCTGACAGTTGAGGCATCGAGCTACAAACTCCATTATATCCTTCTTTATTCTTATCCACTAATAATGCTTCCTCAAGTCATATACATCTTCGCGGCACCCGGATAAATGGAATACCACAAACTGCGGGCCTCCTCAAAAATGAACTCACATAGCCCATCCACATTAGGCTTACAAATCCGATCCTGCATCCTCAATACCCCATCATACCCAATAGTAACATCTTTGGCATCACCGTGCTGAACCGTGTCCTCAAGGACAAGCAAATGAGGATCATCATATTGGCACTCTCTGATGTGGTCATATAAGAAAGACCGAGAAACCATACAGGCTAGAACCCGATTGGGCTTCGAGACATCTAATCTCATAAACTTGTTGGCCAAGGCTTGAATATCAACTGCAAGAGGTCTCTCACCAATAGGAATAAATGCAAGGCTACCCATACTCACTGCCTTTCTACTCAAGGCATCGGCCATCGTATTGGCCTTCCCGGGATGGTAAAGAATACTGCTATCATAGTCCTTCAGCAACTCCAACCACCTCCGCTGCCTCAAATTTAGATCCTTCTATTTAAACAAGTGCTGGAGGCTCCGATGATCTGTAAACACCTCACAAGACACACCGTAGAGGTAATGCCTCCAAATCTTCAATGCATGAACGATGGCAGCTAACTCCAAATCATGGATATGGTAGTTCTTCTCATGGGGCTTCAACTGATGCGAAGCATAAGCAATCACTCGACCGTTTTGCATCATAACACGTCCAATGCCGATCTAAGAAGCATCATAATACACGGTATAAGAACCAGAAGCTGAAGATAGAACTAGCACTGGAGCTGTGGTTAAGGCAGTCTTGAGCTTCTGAAAGCTCTCCTCACACTCATCCGACCACCTGAAAATAGCACCCTTCTGGGTCAATTTAGTCAAAGGCGATGCAATAGACGAGACATCCTCCACAAAGTGACGATAATAACCAGCCAAGCCGAGAAAGCTCCAAATCTATGTAGATGAGGACGGTCTGTGCCAACTCTGCACCGCCTCTATCTTCTTTGGATCCACCTGAATCCTCTCACTAGACACCACGTGCCCTAAGAATGCCACTTAAACTAAGCCAAAACTCACATTTGGAGAACTTAGCATAAAGCTTCTCTTCCCTCAATCGCTGCAACACAATCCTCAAATGCTGGGCATGCTCCTCCTGGCTACGAGAGTACACCAGGATATCATCAATGAGCACTATGACAAACGATTTAAGATAAGGCTAAAATTCATTGTTCATCAGATGCATGAATGCTGGTGGGGCGTTGGTCAGCCCAAAAGACATCACGAGGAACTTATAATGACCCTAACGGGTCCTGAATGCTGTCTTTAGAATATCTGAGTCACGAATCTTCAACTGGTGATACCCAAATCTCAAGTAAATCTTAGAGAACACCCTCGCTCCTTGAAGCTGGTCAAATAGATCATCAATATGCAGAAAAGGATACTTGTTCTTGATTGTAACTTTGTTCAGCTGCCTGTAATCAATGTACATCCGCATAGTACCACCCTTCTTCTTGACAAACTGAATCGGTGCACCCTAAGGCGACACACTAGACCTAATAAACCCCTTATCAAGGAGTTCCTAAAGCTGCTCTTTCAATTCCTTCAACTCAGCCGGTGCCATATGATATGGTGGAATAGAAATGGGTTGAGTGACCAGTGCCAAGTCAATACCAAAATCAATATCCCTGTCGGGATGCATGCCCGACAGGTCTATAGGAAACACATCCGAAAAATCTCGCACCACCGAAACAAAATCAATAGCAGGAGTATCAGCACCAACATCCCTCACAAAGGCCAAATAATATAAACAACCCTTCCCAACCATCCGCTGGGGCTTCAAATATGAAATCACTCTACTGGGAACATAGTCTAGAGAACTTCTCCACTTGATCCTTGGCAACCTCGACATCGCCAACATCACGGTCTTAGCATGACAATACAGAACAACATGACATGGAGACAACCAATACATACCCAAGATCACATCAAAGTCCACCATACTAAGCAATAAGAGATCAGTTCTAGTCTCCAATCCTCCAATAGTCACTACACACGACTGATATACATGGTCCATAACAATAGTATCACCCACGGGCGTAGATATATGAACAGGTGAAATTAAGGACTCACGGGGCATATTCATATTATGAGCAAAATACGATGATACATACGAATAAGTGGAACCAGGGTAAAATAATGCAGAGGCATCCCTGTGGCATACTGAGACAATACCTGTGATCACTGCATCAGAGGCAACAACATCTGGTCTGCCAGGAATAGCATAGAATTGGGCCTGACCGCCCCCTGATCGGCCTCCCCCTCTAGGGTGACCTCTAGGTGCCTTGTCCCCACCTCGAGCTGGCTGAGTGGGTGGTGTAATTGCTGGTGCTGGTGCCATCGGCCGAGAACTGTGCTATGGAGCCTCACTCAACAACCTAGGGCAATCTCTCTTGATATGACCAAAGTTTCCGCATTCAAAACAACCCCTTATGTGATGGAATTGCTGCTCCGGATAACCCGAGGAACTACCTGTAGAAACCTGAGCGGACAAGGCTTGGTGAGAACTCTGTGCTGGTAGTGCACTGAATGAAGACTGGCCTGAGTGAGCACTGTAAGGACTGTGGCTAGTTGATGCACCACGATAAGCTGGACGGGCCGTCTGAGCGGGCCTATAGGGACGACCCCTGCTATGGTAGGACTACCGCCAGAAAGTACACCACCAAAACCACCCGAACCTCGAGGCCTCTTGGATTCCCTCTAAAAAAGCTCCTGGCTATGGACCACCTCTATCTGCTGGGCAATGTCAACCACCTCGTGAAAAGTAGCACCAGATACCCTCTCCCTAGTCATAAGCAACCGCAGCTGATACGTGATGCCATCAATGAACCTCATGATCCTCTCCCTATCAGTGGGTACTAACCAAACTACGTGATGAGCTAACTCAAAAAACATCATCTCGTACTGGGTCACATACATGCCATCCTACCGAAGCTACTCGAACTGTCTACGTAGCTCCTCCATGCGAGGCTGCGATACGAACTTCTCCAAGAAGAGAACGGAGAACTCCTTCCATGTAAGTGGTGTTGTACCAACCGGTCTGCTCCTCTTATTAGCCTCCCACCATCTGAAGGCAGCCCCAGAAAACTGAAAAGTAGTGAACGAGACCCCACTGGTCTCCAGAATACCTGTTGTACGAAGAATCCGTTGGCACTTGTCCAAGAAGCCACGGGCATCCTCCGACTCAGCACCGCTAAATGATAAAGGCCGAAGCCTCCCAAATCTCTCAAGTCTCCTCTGCTCATCATCAGCCATAACTGGGACCACCGGGGCCTGAGCAGCTGCAAGCGGCTGGGCGGGTAGTACCTCTGGTGTCTGAAGTCCCTGCATCACCTGCTCTGGAGTATGGGAAGCGGGGGTATGAGTACCTTTCCCGGCCTGAGAAGTGGATGGTCTGGCCTGGGCCAAAACTACCTGCGCAAGACCAGTACAAACTGTCAATATCTGGGCCAAGGCCTCCTGGAGGCCTGGAATCACAATGGGCACAGTTGGTGCCTGAGATGGCCCCACTGGCTCAGCTACATCTGGAACCTGCTCCTGAGCTGGAGCAACAGGTGGATCTGTAGGTGCTGCTCTATCTATTGTACAAGTTGCACCTCTGCCCCTACAGTGGCCCCTACTGCGACCTCGACCTCTCTTGGCCGTAGCTGGTAGTACTGGTGGCTGTCCATCATATCCGGTAGCACGTGTCCTCACCATCTGTGAGATAATATAATACAGAAGTTTAGTTATCCAACAAATCCGCATGACAAGAATTCAAGAATGTGAAATTTCCTAAGGGTTTGGAAGCCTCTCGAAGATAAGTACAGACATCTCCGTACCGATCTGCAAGACTCTACTAAACCTGCTCATGACTCGTGAGGCCTATGTAACCAAGGCTCTGATACCAACTAATCACGACCCAAAATCCTAATCTGTCGTAATGGCGCCTATCGCGGTACTAGGCAAGCCGACATTTATGAAATAACTCCAACACTTAACAAAAAAGTGGATTTAAACAGTTTAAATAATAAAAACTTCTCATAACAGGATAGAAAATCCAAATAAAACACAACGCGGAAATTCCCAACATCGGGGTGTCACTGAGTACATGAGCATCTATATGTCACAAGTCTGGAAAGTACTGTCTATGATAATATGAAACTAAATACAATAAGTGAAAAGATAGGGGAGGAGAAACAAGGTCTGTGAAATGCCAAGTAGCTACCTCGATAGTCTCCGAGAATCCGAACTTCACAACTCAGCAACCGCCGTGACCGGAAGCACCTGGGTCTGCACACAAGGTGCATGGTATAGCGTGAGTACAACCAACTCAGTAAGTAATAAGACTAAATAAAGAATTGAAAGTAGTGATGAGCTTCACAGTTATAGTTCAATTACAGTGATTTTTAACATAGGAAGGTAGGCATGCTTTCAAGTTCGACAACTAAGGCCAAAATAGTAATTTCATATCAAGTTCAACCGAAACAGAGTATAATATCTTTCAGAAATTTCAAGACAGTGATTCATGGCAACTAAGTGCAACAATAATGAAATAAAATGCATCCTCTCAGGGCCACAATTACTCAGCCCTCCCATTCACTCAACACTCGACACTCACACTCAGTAGGTACCTGCGCTCACTAGGGGTGTGTGCAGACTCCGGAGGTGCTCCTTCAGCTCAAGCTCTATAATCCGCACGGACAACTCATGTGCTGCACGGATAACTCACGTGCTATAATATAATATCTTGATCCGCACGGATAACTCATGTGTTGTACGGACAACTCACATGCTATAGTATAATATCTGGATCCACACGGACAACTCACGTGTTGCACGGACAGCGCACATGCTATAGTATAATATCTCACAATCAGGACCTCGACCTCACTTAGTCAACAACCTCTCCGGTCTCTCGGGCTCTCAGAAATCATAATAAGCATCCCAGACAGTAATGATATGATGCATAAAAAAAATGAACAATAGAGACTGAGATGTAATATACATATAAACTGTGACTGAGTACAAAATAACAAATTAGCATATAATTCAACATATACACGACCTCTGTGGGTCCCTACAATGCCAACACATAGTCTAAACATGATTTCTAACATGATTTGTGATTCGATTTCTCTAATACATGGAGAATGTACGGATAACAACAGATTATTCAACTACACAGTTCCATGGAATTTGACCAAGTCGCAATTCCTACAGTGTATGCCCACACGCCTATCACTTAGCATGCGGGTCGCCTTAAAACCAAATACATGACACGTAATACGGGGTTTCATACCCTCAGAACCAAATTTAGATCTATTACGTATCTCAGTCCGAGCAAATCTCTACTCCAACACACCCTTGCCTCGCAAAACAGCCTCTGAATGCCTCAAATCTTGCCATAAACAATTCGATATAATCAATACGGGCTAAAGGAATCAACTCCATAAGAAAATGCTAA
>AWOL01S0063301.1:0-11161 GCA_000715115.1 Nicotiana otophora
TGGGCTGGAGTTAAAAATAAGAAAGAGCTCCTAAAGCTTCCCTTAAAGCCTGAAACAAAGATTCTTTTCAAAAGCTCACTTGGTTTTGTCGACGAAGAGTACTGTGAAAGAGCTAGTATAATTCTACTGAGCACTTATTTGCCACTCTTTCCTGTTGGATTATTTTCAAGCACTGTACTCTTGGGGAGGTGTTAGGTGTTTTCGAGTTATCTACGCTTGATAATATAAATAAAGAATATTTTTTTAAATATTATTAGTTGATTTTAGTTGGTGATAGCATGTTAGTTACCTTTTTACTAGATTATTAATAATATTACCCTTTTGATTTTAGTCTTTATAATGTTTGACTAAGCATATTTAATAGAAAAAATACATAAGTTAAACGTAAAGTTGTTCGAAACATTCGATTGCATTGCGGACGTTTATAGTCCCCCTTATTCTTATTTTTAATGAAACTACTACCATCCGAAAAGCTTATATGAAGAAAAAAGAAGCTAAATATAAAAGAAAAATAAGCGCATTTGGAAGTTCAAAACTGAAAATGTGGGTCCATCTTCTTTATTTTTAACAAGTGGGCCTCGTTCCTTTATTTACAGTCCCCACCTTTCCATCCCTTCTCTTCTTCCCCGCCACCCTCCATGTCTTCTTTCTTGCTATCATTTTCAGCCATAGATCTGGTTCATTTCTTTCTTTCTTTCTTTTTTTAATCAATCATCATGTGTTTCTTTTTAAACAATATTTCATCCGTTTCATTTTATGTGAACATATTTCTTTTTTAGTTTGTGCCAAAAAGAATGATCTCTTTACTTATTTAAAAACAATTTACTTTTATGCAATGATTTATAGCCACACAAAATATATGTGCCTCATTTTACACCACAAGTTCAAAAGTTTTCTCTCTTTTTTTAAACTCCGTACCCAGTCAAATGAATTCACATAAATTGAAACGGAGGAGGGAGTATTAGAGAAGAGCCGAGAAAAGCCACTGTTGATTCAGCAGCTCGCGTCTGGATTTGAAATGGCAAAAAGTATTAGTGAAAAATCTAGAGAAACTACTATTTATGTCCATTTATAAGTAGTTTATTACAAAAAAATTAGTCAATTCATGAAATATTACTAATATTAGTGAAATATTATCAATATTAGCCAATTAGTTTTTTGTAGCAAAAGAATATCAATTTTTTTTTTCTTTTGAGCAGGTGTTATTAGATTAGATTGAGTACATCTTAAAAAATTTGAATATCGGTTTTGGGATAATTTGGAGAAGTTTTGAGGTGGTTCTGTCACGACCCAAAATTCAACTAGTCGTGATGGCACCTAACCCAACCCGTCAGGTAAGCCAATTAACAATTATC
The DNA here is from genome assembly GCA_000715115.1 of Nicotiana otophora. NCBI lineage: Eukaryota > Viridiplantae > Streptophyta > Magnoliopsida > Solanales > Solanaceae > Nicotiana > Nicotiana otophora. The sequence continues at coordinate 1,356 of AWOL01S0063301.1, forward strand.
CAATTTAATGAGATTTATTAAGAAAAGAAATGATAATACAACTACTTTTATACAAGAATTTCCCAAGTACTGGTAGTACAAATCATGAGCATCTAAAATTTAGATTTCTTTGCAAAAACTGAATTGAAATAATTACAACATCTGTTTAAAATGTAAATGAACAGAATTCAAATCTAATGCCACCAAGGACTAGTGATAGCCGTAACCGGAATGCGGGTACACTTTCCGATCCAGCTCCCTCTGTACGCAGCAACATCATCATCCAACATCTGCATGTAGGGTGCAGAAGTATAGTATAAGTACAACCGATCCCATGTTCTCAATAAGTAATAAAACCTAACCTTAGGTTAAAAGTAGTGACGAGTTGGGACAAAAGGTGAGAGTCCAACTCCAATAACCAGTAACAGTCATAACAATAATAATAATAATAATAATAATAATAATAATAATAATAATATGTACATGAAAATAACTCAGAGGATAATAATATGTACATGAAAATAACTCAGAGGTAAGATGCTCAACTCGTTCACAGTTACGGAATGATAGGCATGCTTTTCAGGTATAACAGTAACTCCCAAATCTTTCACCAGAAAAACCAAAGCATATGAATAAGTTTGAAAACTGTGATTTTTTTTCCCAAAAATATTTCAACAATAAATAAGATGTTTCATTTTCAGATAGAATGAGAAAAACGCATCTTTATGCCTATATGTCAATGTACAAGTGAAATCAGGAATGTCACCAAAATCGGGTAGTAGAAGGAAATGCATCTCTATGCATGTATCTCAAGTACGCATGTCAAATGCAATGCATCTCACTGATGAACTCATGTACTCACACTCTCAGATTACTCAATCTCAGTGTCCCGTATTCTCATTCATCATGCCCAATACGCAGCACGCTCAGTCACTCAGTACTGTACAGGGCAAATCCAACCCAAATACAAATAAACCAAGGCAAATCCTGCCCAAGATGAAAATAAACCAGGGCAGGTCCAACCCAATGCAAATGAATCTAAATACAAATAAACCAGGGCAGATCCAACCCAATACAAATGAACCAGGGAAGATCCAACCCAATGAATATGATTGCTAGCAATTGCGCCCACTGTGAGTGTGCAGACTCCGGAGGGGCCGATCCAGCCCAAGCGTTATAATAAGCCAAGTCAAGGCATAAATCAATAAATTATGCTACAGCGTGCAGTCCGATCCCATCAATATCACTCGCAATCAGGCCCTTGGGCTCACTCAGTCAATAACCTCTCCAGTCTCTAGGGTCACAACACCCATGCTAAGAAGCCCAAATCAATGGTATGAGATGTGACTATATACAATAACAGAGACTGAGATATGATATGTAGTGATGAATGTGACTGAGTACATAACTGCAATTAAGCAAATAACTCACATCCAATAACGACCACTGTGGGTCCCAATAGTACCAACATATATCCTAAACATATTTTCTAGCATGAATCATACCTCAAGTGCTCTAACACATAGAGTATAGTACAAGTATCCAGATAAGATAGCTACACAGTTCCATGGAATCGACTAAGTCACAATTTCTATGGTGCACGCCCACACGCCCGTCACCTAGCATGCGCGTCACCTCAACATTAATCCCATAACACGTAATTCTGGGTTTCATAACCTCAACACTAAGTTTAGAAGTGTTATTTACCTTGAACAAGCCAAATCCAATACCAACAAGCCAAGCGATGCTCCAAAATGCCATCCCGCATGTACCGATTTTCGAACGGCTCTAAACTAGCCAAAAGCAACCCAAATACATCAATTAATGCCAAAGGAAACAAACTCAATCGATAAAGGTCGAATCTTTAATCAAAAGTCCAAAATCAACCCAAAAGTCTAACCCAGGCCCGCGCCTCGGAGCTCGACGACACTTATAAAATCCGACAGCTCATTCAATTACGAGTCCAACCATACTAGTTTAACTCATATCCGACTCCAAATCGATGTTCAAAACTCAAAAACTCACTCTATGAAACTTTAGGCTAAAACCCCTAATTTTCTCTTTTGGAACCCACAATTAAATGACGAAAACGAAAATAGATTCGTGATATAAAATCAAAAATGAGTAGAGAACACTTACCCCCAATCCACATGGTGAAAACTGCCTCAAAAAGCACTTCAATCCGAGCTCCATAGCTCCAAATATGCTAAAATGACAAAACCCTCGAACTTAAAGCTTCTGCCCAGCCATTTTCGCTTTTGCGAACAAATGAGCCGCTTCTGCGGCGTCCCTTTTGTGATACGAACTCCGCTTCTGCGGACTCTGTTTCGCTTCCGTGCAATCGTAGGTGCGATGCTAAAATACGCATCTGCGAAAACTCCCAAATAAGCTGCCACCCGCTCCTGCGATCGAATTCCCGCGCATGCGGACACGCAAAGGCGCCAAAACTTCCGCTTCTGCGGTTTTCCCTCATCCAACATTCCTTCGCTTCTGCGCCCATGATACCGCTTATGCGACCATCGCACATGCGCCCATTACCCCTTAGGTGCAACAACATCAGTTCCAGCAAAACCAGTCATCTCACATGAATGGAAACATTATCCGAAATACATCTGAAATTTACCCGTGCCTCTCCGGGACTCCGTCCAAATATACCAACAAGTTCCATAATATAACACGGACCTACTCGAGGCCTCAAATCACATATAACAATATTGAAACGGCGAATCGAACCTCAAGTCAAACTTAATGAGCTATTGAACTTTCAACTTCTAAAACTCGCGCCAAAACATATCAAATCAACCCTGACTGAACTCAAATTTTGCACACAAGTCCCAAATGACATAACGAAGCTATTCAGATTTCTGGAATCACAATCCGAGACCGATACCATCAAAGTCAACTCCCGGTCAAACTTGTGAACCTTCCAAACTTTCAAAATTTCAACTTTCGCAAATTAGTGCCGAATCATTTTAGAAATATCCAAATGCAAATCCGGGCATACACCTGAGTCCAAAATCACTATCCGGGTCTAACAGAACCATCAAAACCCATTCCGGGGTCAAATTCACAAAAGTCAAACTTGGTCAACCCTTCCAACTTAAAGTTTCAACGATGAAATTCATTCTTCCAATCAAACTCCGGATCACCTGAAAACCAAAATTGACGATACACGCCAGTCATAATACATCATATGGAGCTACACATACCCCCAAACTACCGAGCGAAGTGCAAATACTCAAAACGACCGGTAGGGTTGTTATATCCTCCCTCACTTAAACATACATTCGTCCACGAACGTACCAAAAGTTATTCCAAAGCCGTCGAACCGCCGTGTAACCTTACTATGCACGTACCCGGGGGTGATCCCACGTCACTCTATTCCATATAGGCCCGACAACACAACATAAATGAAGATCATTACTTCAACCTTAACCCGTAAACCACATAATCCAATTTCCAACATCCGGAATTTCCTATAAGATCTGAATCTCGCTTCTACACACTGTATAAGTCTGAACAAGTTGTATCAATCCATAACCATAACCCAAGATGTAATCACATGATATACCGCATAACTCGCGTACTTGTATCAATTACTTCTGATCACAATAACTACTCAAAACAAACATGGTACTGGTAATAAACCTCATATCAAACAAAATCTCGTTCTAAAACCTTCGTACACTGCCGATGATGATAGAAACACACAAAAACTCATAACCACTCATCAAATCAACAAGTCATGGAGCCCTCTCTTGTCCGATAGGAACCGTAGTCTAAATTCTAAGCTGACCTCTGATATTATTCGTCCATACATACTGTAATCAAATCTGATAGCACCCATTCTAGGTCAATTGTCCTTACTTTATCAAGCCCAACTATCCTATTGACATGCCACACCAATACTACCTAGAATAACGACCTGTGCAATCCATGCACCAATAAACAACAACTCAAATGTACCCAAAAATGGAAAAATGTCTCAACTGAGAGAACTGCCCCGTAAACTCAACATGTACCACCGCAAAACGCAATGCTATGAACCTATCATACATGGTAGAACCAAGACTTACGAATATAACACAAAGGATCATATACCAACTTAACTTCGTTGCAATGCGTGACCCCATCCAAACACTGGTCCACATGAAATACCTGAAGCCACAATGCTCAAAATCAATAACCACGCACAATTTATCATCAAGTACCCAATGCGCATGACCGCAACCACGGAGAAGCAAATAGTACAATAGACCACAGTCCTGAGAGAATACAACTAAGGTGAAATCAACCATTCAACACCCTAATATCCATCTTGCTCGACTTTCGCTATAAGGCCCACATAGAACCGCACCATCTGTGCCTATAACTAACGGATCTCAACCCACCCTGATAGTATAGAAGGGTAACTCATAGAATATCTCAGAACATGAGTAAGCTCAACTCTAACCGAATGGTACATTCCTCAATAATAGTAGTACAGAGTCAACCAACTCCTACCCGGTGCAGAATATACATCCTTATTGGGCCTGCCAATGGACCCCAAATTCACTCTTGTCACCCACAAATAGATACATAACCCTCCAAAAGTACAAAATGATTGAACCATAACACATACTATCATCTGGCTAGCTTCGGCCACATCTTCACATTCCACAATCACGAAACAATTTGTTTTTGTGAGAATTCCTGGTCTCCAAGTCCATAGAACACATGAATCACCATATTTGACCCCAACTTCACCGCCCGAAGGTCTAACACATCTTCATACACGATCATCCCACAAGGAACACTTCCATAACTCTTCCGTGCCACATAGAAAAATCTGAATATCAATAACCGATCAACCAGGCGAGCACCGTAATACCAATGAAGCATCCATAAGTTTGAACATAGTGCCCCTTCTAAAATGTGCACCCTCTTAAGGAATTACCAAGTAGTTATAGCATTCTTCTCAATATCTGAAACTGTCGATGTTGTCCAAAATTCATGACATTCCCTCCAAATCTGGACTGTGCCCTTGCACATGCAAATCTCAATCCCATGTAACACACCACATCCAACATGCCATCATAGGAAAAGTACGAGAATCTCATAATAAACTTTGAGTCACAAGAAGAATATAGACCCAATCAGTCAAAAGCCTTTCATTTGATCTCATCCAAGAGAAAATCATAATACACAACATGCTCCTCACGCCGGTGGAATTATCCTTCTCAAACCATGGTAGAAACCATCAAAAACTTTTCGAAACCTATTTGCACATAATCAAGCTATCAGAACTGAATTTCTCTAACTCAACCAACCCACGTCGGTCGCCAAACCCAAGAGTATTGCCACAAACACTTGTAGAAACTCACCACATCATAAGTACCCAAGGAACCGATTGATAAGTGTAGATTTTGACTACTTATTAGCGCTTTTTAACTTTTGTTTTAGTCTAAAAGCATTGAATTTTGTGCCAGAAACTAATAAAATTGTGCAAAATTACAGGAATGCTGGAAGTTGGGCTCCCGGGATAAAATTCGACTAATAAAGGAGCAGTCTAAGCACAAGGAAATAAAAGGCACAAAAGCAAAAAATATATGGTCCGTAGAATAAATTGCGGACCGCAGAATTCCATCTACGACCACAAGCAAAGAAGGAAAAACCTATAGACAATTGTGCAAATTGCGGACCGCACATGAAATGTGCGGCTGCAAAAGTTGGGCTAGGAGTCAAGATCATAGAGTATGCAAATTACCTAGTCTAGAACCTGAGTGAATTGCGGACCGTACAACATTTACGCGGACGCAACCCTAACATTGCGGACCATAGAAGATTGTCTTGCTGTCCCAATTCTAAATTTGCGGATCGCAGAAAAGTTGCTTCGCGGCCGCAGTTAAGAATTGTGCGGCCACAAAACTCCAGCTCCTATCAGATGTAGAAATCTGCAGACCGCACATGGAATTGAGTGACGCCAAATACTTTCCGAGGGGTATTTTTGTCCGAGATTTTCAGCCTTGTATAAATAGACGAGTTTCACAAAATTAGGTCAACTTTGAACCTCTGCAATTACTGTAGCCGTTTTTCTTTGCCATTTTTGAAAGTTTACTTTGCTTTGGTGTATTTTAAAATAGATTTAATTATTTTAAGTTGTCATTATGAGTTTAATTAGTCTTTCTTCTCTATTTTCTTCAAACCCAAGTATGAGTAGCTAGAATTTTACTAGGGTTGTGACCCAACTCTAGTGTGTAAACCTTATGGGTATCTAAATTAGTATTTGTTTATGATTGAGTATTTATTATTTAGCTTAGTTCATGCTTTAATTTGTAGAATTAATGGTTGCAAATATTAGTTCATGCCTATTTGACTTAGTGCAAATAAACAAGGACAAATCCAGCCCAAGATGCAAATAAACCAGGCCAGGTCAATCCCAATGAAAATGAATCTAAATGCAAATAAACCAGGGAAGATCTAGCCCAATACAAATGAACTAGGGTAGATCCATCCCAATGCAAATGATTGCTAGCAATTGCGCCCATTGTGGTTGTGCAGACTCCGAAAGGGCCGATCCAGCCCAAGCACTATAATAAACCAAATCCAAGAATAAATCAATAAATCATTCTGTGACATGCAGTCCGATCCCATAAATATCACTCACAATCAGGTCCTCAGCCTCACTCAGTCATCAACCTCTCTAGTCTCTCGGGCTCACAACACTCATGCTAAGCAGCTCAAATCAATGGTATGAGATGTGACTATATACAATAGCATAGTCTGAGATATGATATGTAGTGATGAATGTGACTGAGTACATAACTGCAATTAAGAAAATAACTCACATCAAAGAACGACCATTGTGGGTCCCAATAGTATCGGCATATAACATTAACATGTTTTCTAGCATGAATCATAGGTCAAGTGCTCTAACACACAGAGTACAGTACAAGTATCCAGATAAGATAGCTACACGGTTCCATGGAATCGACTAAGTCACAATTTCTACAGTGCACGCTCACACGCCTGTCACCTAGCATGCGCGTCACCTCAACATCATTCACATAACACGTAATTTGGGGTTTCATACCCTCAACACCAAGTTTAGAAGTGTTACTTACCTCGAACAAGCCAAATCCAATACCGAGCAAGCCACGAGATGCTCCGAAATACCATCCCACATGTACCGACCTCTGAACGGCTCGAAACAAGCCAAAAGCAACCAAAATACATCAATTAANAGATGCTCCGAAATACCATCCCACACGTACCGACCTCTGAACGGCTCAAAACAAGTCAAAAGCAACCAAAATACATCAATTAATGCCTAAGGAAACAAATCCAATCAATAAAGGTCGAATCTCTAATCAAAAGCCCAAAATCAACCCAAAAGTCTAACCCGGGCCCGCGCCTCGAAACTCGATGACAATAATAAAATATGACAACCCATTCAATTATGAGTCCAACCATACCAGTTTTACTCAAATCCCACTTTGAATAGATATTCAAAACACAAAAACTTACTCTATGAAACTTTAGGCTAAAACCCTCAATTTTCTCTTTTGGAACCCTCAATCAAATGCCGAAAATGAAGATAGATTCGTGATATAAAATAAAAAATAGTAGAGAACACTTACCCCAATCCACATGGTAAAAATCGCCTAAAAATCGCTTCAATCCAACCTCCATAGCTCCAAATATGCTAAAATGACCAAAACCTCGAACTTAATGCTTCTGCCCAGCCATTTTCGCTTTTGCGAACAAATGAGCTTCTGTGACATGAACTTAACTTCTGCGGACTCTACTATCCAGCTGACCTCTCGCACATGCGGACAATGTTCCGCTTCCGTGCAAACGCAGGTGCAAAGCTAAAATTCACATCTACGAAAACTCCCAAATAAGCCGCCATCCGCTTCTGCGATTGAATTCCCGCACCTGCGTACACGCAAAGGCGCCAAACCTTCCGCTTTTGCGGTTTTCCCTCATACGACCTTCCTTCACTTCTGCGCCCATGATACCACATCTGCGACCATCGAACCTGAGCCCATTACCCCACAGGTGCGACCACATCAGGTCTACCAAAACCAGTCATCTCACATGGATGGAAAAATGATCTGAAATATGTTCGAAATTTACCGAGCCCCTCGGGGCCCCGTCCAAATATACCAAAAAGTCCCATAACATAACACGGACCTACTCGAGGACTCAAATCACACATAACAACATCAAAACGACGAATCGAACCTAAGTCAAAATTAATGAACTTTTGAGCTTTTAACTTTCAAAAGTCGCGCTGAAACATGTCAAATCAACCCAGAATGAACTCAAATTTTGTACACAACTCTCAAATGACATAATGAAACTATTCAAATTCCCGGAATCACAATCCGAGACCGATACCATCAAAGTCAACTCCCGGTCAAACCTGTGAACTTTCCAAACCTTCAAATTTCCAACTTTTGCCAAGTAGTGCAGAATCCTTCTAGAAATATCCAAATGTAAATCCGGTCATACGACCAAGTCTAAAATTACCATCCGGGCCTAACGGAATCATCAAAACTCTATTTCGGGGTCAAATTCACAAAAGTCAAACTTGGTCAACCCATCCGACTTAAAGCTTCAACGATGAAATTCATTCTTCCAATCAAACTCCGGATCACCTGAAAACTAAAACCGACGATACACACCAGTCATAATATATCATACGGAACTACTCATGCCCCCAAACTACCTAGCGAAGTGTAAATTCTCGAAACGATCGACCAGGTCGTTACAGGTTCGAATTGAAAATTCGAAGTAGAAGATGAAACATGAAACAAATGAGATGTGTATCACACTGTGTATCATTTGTGTATCACATATGTATCATATTTGTATCAAATATATATCACAGGTATATTCATGTATACATATGTGTGTGATACATGCGTGATACATGTTTGATACATGTGTCGCAGAAGAATTTTTTGAACTCGCTTATAACTACAAATTTTGATACCAAAACAGACCAAATCACCTTGAATCTTTGTCAAATTTTGTATATTGATTCATTTATATGTTTTTAATAAATTTCAATCATACCCATTGAAAAATATCTTTTTTTGCTTAGATTTTTAGATTCTTATATATGTATATACATATGTACATGAGAGCCTTAGTGTAACTGATAAAGTTGCTGACATGTGACCAGGAGGTCACGGGTTCGAGTTGTGGAAACAGTCTATTGCAGAAATGCAGGGTAAGACTGCGTACAATATACCCTCTTAATTTTGGGTTTGTTTAAAATTAAAGAAGAAAATTTAAATACTTTTTACTTGGAAGATCGCTTCCTTTTTGAAGTTAAATTTTAGTATATTCAATAGAAATTTTAACATTAATGGCGTTGATCTTGTAGAAATTAAAATTGTCCGTTACTGACGTAAACTGCTAGCTTCGCTAACTCAAGAATGAAAGTGTGGTGGCTGAGTTGATGAAGGAGATAACAAAGAATTTAGCTTGATGTAGATATGAAGTGGTGAAAAAAGGTAGATCGGTGAGAATTTTAGATGTCAGAAATTAATTGGTAAAATAATGAAGAAGATGGGTAAAAAGTGAAAATAAAGACAAAAAAGTTAGGGCAAAAATTATGTGGTAGAAGAAAAAGAAAAGAAAAACACTAACAACAACAACAATAACAATAACAAACCCACTAAATTTTCACAAGTGGAGTCTAAAGAGAGTAAGATGTACGCAACCTTAATCCTACCTAGAAAGACAGAGAAGCTGTTTCGATAGACCATCGCCTAAAGAAAGATAAAAAGAAGTAATGACAACAAGTAGTAATAACAAAAAGATAAAAAGAAGAC
>AWOL01S0063304.1:0-16067 GCA_000715115.1 Nicotiana otophora
TAATTTGGTGTTGTTAAATAGGTGTCTAAGTAAACTGATATGGAGTTGTAAAATGTTTGAGAAATGACTATTATAACTGGCTCATATATGCCCCTGTACAATTCGAACTAGGTCTAACTTGCCCTCACATATATTCCACGTGGCTTTATGAGTCTCCCGTTAGTGAAGGAGGGCATATATGAGCTCATTTGTTGACGGCAAGGACATAATAGAGACCAACTTTTAACGGAGGGCTAGCCTGTCCTATTTCATATAGTAAAAGGGCATTTTAAGCCCTTTTCCGTTTTAAATATTAATCTCCTACGGATTACACATATTATTTGGTTCTTGTAGATAGAACTACTAGAATCCAAGATACTCCCTCTGTACCCTTCGATGTAACATAATTTTCTTATTAGTTTGTTTAAAAATTAATGAACTATTTTTATTCAGAAATAATTTAATTTTAAATTTCTCATTTTAGTTTGAATAATCAACACGACTTTATAGCTACAAAATTATCTATAGTATATATTTTAGATCACAAATTTCAAATAGTTTTTTTTAAAACTTAAAGTCCAATCAAACTTGATCACATAAGTTAAGATAGAGAGTGTATTCATTCCAACTGGATTTAACAGGTAAGTTAAAGTGAATGGACAGGCTTAAAATATAGCTATCTCAAATACAAAAGCCAAAAAGGGACTTCGAGTTTGATAGCCAGTTTGACCAAACTTCTAAAATTTGCTTATTTTGAGAATTATTTTTTTTCAAAAGTATTTTTCAAAAAGTATTTTTGGTGAGAATCGGTTTGTGTTTGGCTAATTAATTTAAAAAGCACTTTTGAGCAGTAATTAGTGTTTGGCCAAGCTTTTGAAAACTGATTCTAAGAGTATTTTTCTCAAAAGTGATTCTCAGAAAAGTGCTTTTGGAGAGAAGCTATATTTTTCTGCTTCTCAAAAACTGTTTCTGCTTCTCTTTAAAAGCACTTTTTTCCTTCTAAAAGTTTGGTCAAACACCTCAAATTTTGACCAAAAATATTTTTGGCCCAAAAAAAGCTTAGCCAAACATGCTATGAACCTGTTACCCTTGCCTTAATTTTAGGGAGGAGATGGTCAAATGAAAAAAAAAAATATTCCCACTTGATGCTTATATTAAATTAACATCGGTCTTTGCATAATTTTTTATCATTTAATTTTAGTTAATTAATAACACAATCTCACCTCACTTTTATCGCTAATTATATTTCCTCCATTCCATTTTATATGGTACTATCTCCTTATTAATTTATTTTTAAAATAATATATTTTTATATATTTAAAAATAATCAACTTAATACCTTTTAATTTGCTTTGGTGATATATTTTATAACTACAAAAATCTTATGACATATTTAAATTTAAAAATTTTCATCTTTCTTTCAAAATTCGTATGCAATCAAACAACATCACATAATTAAAATCGAGAAAGTAATAAACTAATATTCTATTTGTTGTATAAATATTGGACGTGAAAATTTCTTTCAGAACTCAATGGGAGGGATTAGGGTGGGAAAAAGGATAAGCACTAGGTAGTCTTGTCATTTGAAAATCTTATCAAGCTGATCTAAAGCTACAATTGGTCGTATAAACGATAAAAGTAGTATTTCCTCTGTTTCAATTTATATATTTTATTTTTTAAAATTCTATTTTAAAAAATATCTTTAACTATATTTGGTAACACTTTAGTTATAACGTTCCACATAACATATTTAAGATCACAAGATTTAAGAAAATTTTGATACATCACACACATCTTTAATTTAAAACCACAATATTCAAAAGTCTCCCTTTTTTAAAAATATAGTAAATCGGTTACATTGTACCCCTCTCTCCCATTTTCATTTAATACTTAAAGATGTACATCACATATTTACTTTTTAATGGGTCAATGTCTGTCACCGCATCTCACATGGAGCCTTAATAATTATATGTAAAACCTTATATTTAAAGATTATAAATTTAACACATAAATTACATTATCTATTTATATTGTCCTAAGATTGCCAAATGACTTTTTAGTAACTTATCACTTGGCTTAACACCATTGTAGTAATATATAGATGCAATGAATCAATGTAAAAAGTTATCATTCATTCTCTCTTTGGATTTTCTCTCTAGCTTGTCTCTTATTTTCTCAAAAGTGGTATCACAGCAGACAGATGTTCTGAGTTCGAGTCTCGCCATAGCTTATTAAAAATTTAATGAAATGGTATGCTAAGCATTCGTTTTTCTCATCTTCTCAATTAAAATCTCTCATAAGTTTTTCAATCCAAATCTAAATTGATGTTCAAATCCTCAAAAATAACTTTCTTATCTTTAAGTCAAAATCATAATTTTTTCCAATCAAATTAAGACATATAAAATAAAACAAAAAGAATAAAAAATTATCCAACAGATGGAATAAAATATTATAAACTTGTCACGCCAAGATCTAATGTTGGATTTAGTCCGGCAAGAGGGGAAATCTATCACGAAATTGGTGCTCGTAGCTCACTGAAATTCCAAAGCCTATAAAGAAGAGAAGATTGTTGCAGCAACTCTCATTATTCTTTAATTATTATTCCACTACAGTAATTCCTTCAATTTTAAATAATAATAAGATCTCCCTTAAAATAAATGACAATCATGATAGAATATGTTGAAAACGAACTATCCAATTTAATATTCTGACATTTCGTAGACACCAAACTACAGTACCGCCTTGCTAGTGAAAGAGTTAATAGAGTTCATACCACACAAATAATCAACTACTCCTATGAAGCATCAGTACTGTCTGATTTTATTTGTCAGTCACTTCCAATTAAATAAATGATTTAACTTATACAAATCACTGAGAATGATGAATAACTTTTGTATTATCAATGTAATTTAACATTTTATAACTTACAAGTTATTTACTGCTTTTCTTATATTACCAAATTAGGTTGGTTTTCATATAGACAATCACCTTCTTTTGTAGGTCGTCCTAGTATAAAAAAACTATATACCTCTGCACGCCCTTCAGTTTACTGCTAGTTTAGTGAAGAACAAATATGAAAGTTTTCATTAGTTTTCCAATCAAGAAAGCACATGGCCTAAAAGAGACAGCCAAAGACAAAAGAGAGATGAATTAAATCTCTTTACACAAAAGACCACTAATCTGATCTTAAAATTTGTTATAACAAAAAGTAGTTCTTGTTTTGCAAAGACATGCGCTTCTTCTAACATCTACATGAGAGGGCTATTGATAAGTCCATGCCAAGAAGGAACTCCAAAACCATTCCAATTTTGCTTGCTTTATCGACTCAAAATCACTCATATTCCCATCTCCATTAATTTGCCACGGAAATCCCCACAAAATTGATCTATTCTCACCTTCTCTTCTTTCACTAATGTCATTAGGTGTTATATGGCACCATTTCTCATTTCTTGATCAAAACGTGTAACCATTTCTTCACTTGAATTCACCCCCATATCACCATTTTCTACATGTCCAATGTTCCCATTAATATAGTACAAGTCATGGTTAAAGCCATTAATTGGGGTTTCAAGAATTCCACCCCTAAGTGCATCAAGAAATCCAGCAGAAACAACAGCTTCTGCAGAAGAGGTGCACATGCCACGGTTTTTCAGAACATCACAACTGACACTATTCTCAGAATTTGCGAGATGCAACGTATCTGAAAAAATTGCCTCAGTTTGAATTGTTCTCTGCAACTCACGATACATCATTGAGATATCATGGTTTTCAAGTCCTAGTTGTCCACTTTCTTGATTTTGGAGCCTAGCTAGGCGCAGGTTATTGGAATCATACGACAATTGTGTGAGAGATGATATTTGATTAGGACTAGTGGTCAAAGATTGATCTTGACTTCTCTTTGATGATGATGATCTTTTGTTCTTTCTACACCCTCCTCCAACAGGAACATTTCTTAATGTACCTCCTTTTGTCCAGTACCTTTTGCATGATTTGCAAAAGTATCTAGGCTGAGTGAGACTATAGTTGTTGTAATAGCAAAATTTGGTGTTGGCAGAGTCACATCTCGGACATTTTTGTACTTCATCTGCAGGCTTTGGTTTCTTTTCTTGCTGTGGTTTCGTGCATGCGAACATTCTTTCTAGTGTTTGGGAAGACATGTCCTGTACAAAACAAATTAACAACGAAATTTAGCTCGACCTTAAATTTTGGCTTCATTTATTTAATTTTTTTTAAATATTATCTTTTTATGAAATATGATCATGTTTTGGGAAAGAGAAGTTCAAAAATTTTCAAATTCTCAAAAACTAGTTTAGGGCAGTTTTTGGGTGAGTTAGTTTTCCTTGCAATCACAAAACTTCAATTTTTCTTCAAATAAATACATGTCCAATTACAACTTCAATTTTCAGAAATTATTTTTCAACCAAGTTTAAAAACTCTTTTTTCAAGTTTCAATCAAATTTATGTCCAAATACTACCTTATATAAACAAAGGCCATGGAAAACATGTTCAGTCCCAAACAAATTAAGTTGGAATCAGCAATACAAATCTTCAATTCTTTCTTTAAGCTAACTCATATAAAAAGTTATTTCGTTTTACCTCCTTTTAACTTTCCTTAAGTTGCAAAAAAAAAATTATTTTGTTAAGACTTTAGGAGATTGGATGGTTTACTCAATGATTAAATTGATAAAGCTAACACCAAACTCACCTAAGTACAAAGAAAATGAGAATTCAAATGCTAAACAAGTGAACATGAAATCAAGTGAATAAAAAAGAAATGGTTCACCACCCATTGTGAGAAAGGAGTGGTTTCATGAAAGCCAAAAAACTTAGAAGCCTCAACAACAAAATAAGAAAAAAAAAATGAAGATTATCTGTCCAATAGAGTTTAACAGCCTTGACTCACCTACAATTGCAAATAGATTTTAAATTTCTCGACCGTGTAAATTTTGTTTACACTTGAAGTCATTTAAAAGATAATTACAATTCATAAAAACATTATAACATGAAAAATCATTTCAGAGGGGAAACAAAACACAAATACAGGAAGGCAAAAGCAAGGAATAGAATATCCCCACAAGATTAATTGCCCAAAAAAAAACCATCATTGCTTATACTCACATATCTCTCACTAATAATCTTTACCTGGTGTAGATGTTGTGCACTAGAAGGATCCATATCCATGTACAACTGTACTTCTCACAAGTCACAACGCAGCTAGCAAACAGTAAATATATATATATATATATATATGTAGCTTAATTAAAACTCAAATCTATAGGCTGGTTAAGGAAAAAATTTGCATAGGCTGGTTTAATATCTGAATATTTCAGAAGACATAAGACAAGTTTGATGCTGAAAATTTCAAGAACATAAGGGTTAATATGAAGTTATGAACTGCAAAAGGAGAGGAAAAACCAAGAAAACTTATGTCTCTCAAGCCCATATATAACAGAAAACAAAAGAGACAAAAAGAAGTGTAAAGTAACTTCTGCAGCTGTCTCAGTATGTTTTTTGGGATAAGAGGGAATATTGAGAGTAGGATGTATGGGGATTCGTGTATTTAATAATCCCTCACTTTGTAACCGCGCACCGAATTTACTAAAATAATTAAAAACTTTTAAATTTGTGATGTAAAATGAGACATATATATATTGTGTCATTATAAATTATTAAATAAAAGTAAATTATTTTTAAATAAAAAAATAAATTATATTTTTTTTGTACGAACTAAAAAAAATAAATTCACATGAATTAAAACGAAGGAAGTACTACTTTGTGACCAAATGGTATGGGAAATGCAACTTTAGTTGGTCCCTTTGTTACAAATAATTTAATACTACTCCTCCTGTTTCACATTGTCGCAAAACTTAAATAGACATGAAATTTAAGAAAAAATAAATTTTTAAAAATTTATGATCCAAAAAGCTTATCATGATAAAATAAAAAATTTGAATTAAATTATTTTAAAATTTAAAAACGACCATATTTTTTGGAACATACAAAATAGCAGATGTAATGTTAACACAAAGTGAAGTAGATAAAGTAATTAATATAAATTAAATTGTACATTCGTTACGTGAGCTTGCTCGCATTTATATTAAGATTTTAAAAACAGTTTCTTTTTAGATTAAAACTAGCTACGGTAAATTTACAATACATTTTAAAACTAATCATTCGTTATAAATTCTCATGGTATTCACAAAATTTATATGCCAATATAAACTAGTATAATGAATTTCAAATATATCTTTTTATTTTGTATAATATTTGTTTAAAGTGAACTTAATGCAACATGGTCATGAGATTGTGTGTAGTCAATGACAGGTTTTGTAATAGCAGTGAGAGTAATAGTAATAGTAGGGGTGTCAATGGATATTCAAAAATCGACTAAATCGATTGAACCGTACCGCACCGAACTGATTTTTAGGTTTCTTTTTAAGAAATCGTAGGTTTTTATATAAATCTATAACCGCACCAATAATTAGGGTAGATTTTTTATTTTATAAAAATAAACCGAAAAAATACCGAACTGTACCGAATAAATTTTATATGTGAAAAATATATCTATCTAGAAAGTTTAAAAATAATAATACATTAAATTTTTCTTTGGACCTTGGAATTATAAAAACTATTACAAGCCAACAAGTAATTAAACTTAAAATACTAATTACTAAAACCTATTGTGCTACTTCTACTTAAACTAAGTTATTTCATGCATCTTTATTAGCAAAACACAAAGTATTCTAGCAATTATGAGTAGCAAACTACAATGTATTGAATATATTTCCTTTCATATAATTTAGATTTATCTTTTTGAATATTTAATCTTCTATAGACTTTATTCTTGAGTCCCAACTTGGTTAATATTTTTCCACTCGTGTGATTTATATTTTTTTTGCCTTTGCTTGGTTTCCTTTACGTTATTGTAGAATAGTTGATGGATCTACACTCTAGCCATCTTTCATTTTTTAAAATTCATCACCGTTTAAACAGTAAAAATGTCTAGAGAATTTTGTTAAGCCTTATAAAAGAACGTATATTATTGCATTCTACGTCTACTGGTGAATTTTATAAGATATTTAAAAAAATACCGAAAATTAACTGAACCGTACCGATACCGAAAAGAAACCGACATGATTGGGACGGTTTAAAAAAGTCTAATTTTTGTTATCTATAATAGAATAACCAAAAATTGGTATGGTACAAATTTTATAAAATAATCGACCGAACCGAACCATTAATACCCCTAAGTAACAGTAGTCGTTGTTCTATCTTTTCTAATTGATAGTAATAATTACTTAATTCAAAATATCAAAAATGTTTTTGTTCAAGTCTCACTTTCACTAATTTTCAAAAGGAATTAATATAATGATCTATANATAAAAAATCTAAAATGTTTTTGTTCAAGTCTCACTTTCACTAATTTTCAAAAGGAATTAATATAATGATCTATAAAAAGTTCAAGTCACTTTATAGGTCAAAATTCGCCTAAGAGCACTCGACGCGAAATGGTGTTGCTAAAAGTAATTTGGCTGAGGTCGACTGGTAACTAATGGGACTCATCGTCGAGCAGCCAATCATGGCCGAGGTCAAGTATCAGAAAGAGCAATAACGACTAGTTCAGTAATAAGACCTTTAAGACAATATTTCGTTGAATATTCTTTATACTTATACTTTTAGGGTTAATTGGAGGCATGCCCCTATAAATAGAAAGAGAGATTCCCTGATAAGGGCATTCAGAAGAAAGCAGACTCTCTCTACATAAATGTAAACACTACCTTTCAAAAGAGATTCGATGGTTGATTACTCTATACCTTTTCTATCAGATCCAAGATAGACTCCGATATTCTGGTATTTGTCGGTCATTCACCATTGTCAGAAAGAAGAATCATCCACCTCATTCAATGTTGGGTGAATCATTCTGCTTATTTACTTTAGTGTCATTTATTGTTATAGAATGATTGACGTTCCTTTTCCATTATTGGTATTGGAACATTAAATACACATCACATTTAATTCTTTTTCAACGTTGTTCAAACATTATCCACATAGATCGATTATAGATCAGAAGTTATTATTATTAACTAGGCTTAACCCCTCATCACATAAAATTAATTAGTCTTACCAAAGGTTTATAATTAGTCGATTATATTTTTTGGTTAAACAGTTACCACGTGAAGGAACGTAACATGTTAAATATATATTATAAATGTATGATACTTAACAACTTAAAGTTTTTAGACGAAATAATCACATAATTTAACTATCATTATATCTCACTGTAGGTGTCCCCCGCTTATACACTCTTTTTGATCTTGTGATAACTATGGAGGATTTTAGCTAAACATTTTCACGTAAGTATTAAAGCGAGTAACTAAATATTAAAACCAGACAAGTAAAAGAAAAAGATAAGAGTGTGAGGTGATTGATGATGTAAACCTCATATTTTTGTCTAATCTTGCAAGGTCACCTTGTCTTGCTCACGTCATTTCTGTTATGCTAGGACTAGGAATTATCTCTTAGGGTAGAGGGTTAGGTTATTGAGCGTTGTCGTTTTTGTTAAAGCGGCTATAGTACACTACTTAGTGCCTTTCGTATATTTTTGTCTTTCTAAACTTTTGTTATTACTTATTGTTATCTCTGTTTTGGTTTTCTAATTGCACTGCTTAGTGATATTTTTGTATTTTTGATTGATTTTCTGATTGATTTGCTTGCTATTGTCCCATTTTCTTTTATCTTTCCTTAGCTGAGAGTCTACCGAAAATAACTTTTTTACCTTTAATTTTGAAGGTAAGGATAAAATATGCGTACGCACTACTCTCTCCAGACTATATCTATGAAAATATATTAAATTTTTTGTTATTGTTGTTGTTGTCGTCGTCGTAGAATTATCTCTTAAAAGGGGAAAATCATTTGAACGCTAACTTCAAAAAGTTGCTGCTTCCATCTGGATTTTCCCATCATTAAATAGACGTGTTATATTTTCTTTTTTCGTATAATTAACACGAGACTGGAGAAATCCCAACTGAGTAGCACTAGCCTCCTATTCAAATCTGCGACATTATAATATAAATTTTGATTTCTTTTTTTATGGAACTTGCTTCTTTGAAATTTTTTATCAAGCCATCCAATAATAAATTCCAAACGATCATAATAATTCATGTTCTTTTTCTTTTCAAAAATTTTCGTAGGATAGTAAATGCGAATTTGAATCTCGAAGTTGGCTTAAACATTCCCTCCACAAAAATGGAATAACTTTTTGATACTAAATATTTTTATAAAATAAAAGATCAAACAAAAAACTTAAGTGTGGGCAATCAGAAATAGGGATTGTGAAGAGAAATAGAGAATGTTGGGTACAAAGTGGGCCAAAATAATCATGGATGTTGAGTGGCTAAAAGAGACAAATGATCATCATTGGAAGAGGCAAATCAAATGTGGTCACTTGGTCCGGCATAGGCTGGGGATAGAACTGTTAAGAGAAATGACCACCCCATTGCCTTTTCTTTTTAATTTAAATTTAAATTTAAACGAAAGACAGACGTTTGTAATGTTGCTAGAAGAAAATATCGTAGAAAGACAGAGGTTTATATAATCCATTTCAACTTGTTTAAGCATAAGGTTTAGTTGTTTTTTTTAAATAAAATGCGAGGAAGTGAAAAATATTACCATTAGGAGATACCAACACTTGTACCATATTTAGGATGCAGAATGATATTGAAATCATGAGTATAGTACAGTTACAGCCTCAAGGTTTGAGTTTCAATAAAAGCTTAAAGGCAAAACGGCTTAAACTTTCGCCCAATTTTCAATCCGGTAAACAAACTTATAATTTTTTTATTTGGATATCTTAACTTGACGGTATAAATATTAATAAATACATTCAACCGAGCGTGTATATCAATTGCGCTGACATGGCAAACACGTCATATGCTAGACTATTTATTGTTTGACATGTGTTATTTGCGGGTCTCACTTTTAAAATTAATTTATCAAAATTTTATTTTATTTTTTATTTTCTTCTCCACTCAAACACCTCCCCCTCCCTCCTTAAAAAAAACCAGTAAAAGAAGATATTTCCAGAAAAGTCTCCGACCAAACCCCAAATCCAAGAAATTAGCTAGCTTCCTTCATCGATAATCTACTTCTCTTCTTATTTCTGTTAAATTCAATTAGGGATAGAATTTTTGACCACCAAAAAACCCCAGTGGCTGTCATTTCCAGTTCGCCAATAATCAACTACATTTCTTTTCTAAAAAATCCCAAATCATAAGAGATAAGTAAAACCACACACCTTCAGATCGAATATGGACGGAAAACTCCCAATTGCTCTCTGTCCTCGCTTAAGTTCAAAAGTCATAGCATTTCTTTACTCAAACTACTCACCATATTTGAGAAAAAAAATAAGAAAACGAGATGAGAAGGATTTGAAAGATATGAGAAGAAACTGAATAAAAAATAGAGTGGACTGATGGGAGATAAAGAATAAGAGATGAGAGTCGAGCAGTGATGGACCTTTGGGGTGCTCTTTCCCTTTTCTTTTTCATTTTTTAATTTTTCGTTTTGATTTTAGTATTTTTTTTAAAATCAAATATTGTACTCACGTGCCTTTTTTTCGTGATTGCCACCCATTTTGTCTATATTACCTATGTCACTGTCACATAAGCATAGTCAACGGTGAAAGTGGTTTATTAGTATTCATCCCGTCAAGTTAAGGTGTTAAAATAAAAAAATTGTAAGTTTATTTATCGAATTGACAATTGTGTGTAAATTTAAATTGCCAAACCATTTTGCCAAGCTTAAAATAAATGTGAGGCTTTTAAATGAGAACCAAATATTTGATTGAACAACTTTCAATCTATTAAGATCGCCTACGAGGAGCACATGCGATCCACTAGAAGACGACAAGGAACCAATTGAAAGACCAAGAAGAGTCTAATACCTAGCCACACTTTCTTTCTTTCTCGTTTCCGATCAAATACTCCTATTAGTTTATGTCATATGTATATAGTGTAAAAAAACTTAATGTTATCAGTATAATTGGTCAATTATAACGAATGATTGCTCTATTTTCTAAATTAGCATATCATATTTGAATAAAAAATAAACCCGCCGATTCAATTTATAACTCCGGCATGGAGTTTAAGAATGTTTTTTATTTTTTTTTTAAAACTTATAGTCTTTAAAGCATAAATGACAAAATTTTATGTGACCATAATATTTCTGTGTCTATACAAGTTTCTCACTGAAAGTAAAATATATAAATAAAAGTTTAAAGCAAATTATCTCCAAATAAAAAAATATTTTTTTTTTTTTGTAATAAACTAATAAGAAAAATATGTCATATAAATTAAAACCAATGAAATACGTTATTGTTAATATATTATTATAGATCTAATAATATTAAAAAACTTACACTGCACACAACAAAAACTCCTAGAAATTATTAACCTCTAAGCTGTCAATAGCATCATATATATGCCAGCGCCAGGGGCATCTAATCATCATATAATGAGAAAACAACCAATGATTGATCCCACTGCAATTGATTATCCTATGAAAATGGATTTTGCCATTTCAAAATACAGAACAATATAACAAGGGAAACTAAAGTCACTCTTGAATGAAACCATCGTTCATAGTTCCTATACTTAATAAAAATACTTATGAAGTCAGAAAAAAATCAAGTTATTATAATATCTCGTTCCACATTTCACTACAAATAAATCTTTAGATTGAAATCTTCTATCACATAAAGCCACCTCATAAACAAAAGTGAGCTTCTCCACAATAGTAGTTCTTTCACAAAAGTGCCTCTTTTTTTCTTTGCTATTTTAATAGGAAGAGTACAATTGTTATTTCTACATTAATTTGAAATAAGTGGCAATGTTCGTATTAATAAGATGATGATGTTCATTAACTAGTATTTTCTAATTATTAACAATTATGTTTAATTCATCCCATTTAGGTGCTGCCTGGAGCAATCTTAATTAAGAGATCTACGACACACAAATGTTTTAATTTTTTCGAGATCACAACAACACATTATAAACACTATATTCTGGTTTAATAACTTTAGGGCCTCACTGTTAAGNGAGGCCTCACTGTTAAGTATTCATATTTGTAAAGGTATACGGTCGAAATCGGGCATACCCGACTTCGGCGGCAGGGGAGTGCCTCGAGGGTAACCTCGTAATAGATCGGGCTCGAGCTCGAAGATAGAACGTCGAGCCTGGAGATCGAAGTGTTCATTGAGAACGAGGCCAGCAACAATCGAGATCAAGCATGACTAACTTCGAGTAAGGCATAATAACAGAATGGAGAGATGTCAACAATTGATCGAAGATCACAACGGAAATCCCGGAACAGATCAAATCAAAGTGGTTATTAGTGCCAATCATGGGGTCTATTTCCGTTATTAGAGTTGTACCATAATTAGGTTTCCTCTATTATATAAAGAGGAGTTCCAATCATTTGTAGGGATCATATTTCACTGATAAGAATATACATATATACTGCTTTCTTTGTCTTACTTACTGTCCATTACTGCTTGTTCTATCCTATATTGTTCACAGTAACTAACCTCGAGACTATCTTGAATCAAGGTCGAGGCATCGTCTGCAGACCAGTTTGATTTATTTTATTGTCCAAGTTATCTATTTAATTCGTCGTTTATCAATTGGTGCTGGTTTAAATCACATATCCTTAAAACCACAATATAAGTTTAATTGTTACTCAATTTTTAGGTTAAACAGTTTGGCACCCACCGTGGGACTAAAGATAATAGTGATTGTTCAGTACTGATTCTGATAAAACACACTATTTTACGCTTGTTCTTGTCAAGTATCTTTGCTTTCAGGTTAAAACATGTCAAACTCACAAAACGTATCCACACACGGTGACAATGGCCTCGGATTCCATAGTGAAAACGAAAATGTGATTGCTCCAGGAGTCGATGTGCCACAGGCTAATCTCGGGGGAGCACCGGTTGCCAACCCAGTCGATGTCAGTTCGCACGTTGCTCTAAAAGAGGACTTAGGCGCAAATCTCGATGAGAGTGTATGCAGAGAAGGCCGATCTAGTGGCCAAGGAGCACAGGGCAGATGAGACGAAGGATTCAGTCTCCAAGTGGTATTCGAGATGCTCCAGGCTCAGCAAGCCTCTATTACTCAGTTACAAAATTAACATAGAGCTCCGAATAGAGTTGAGTCAGAAACTACTCGCCATACTGAGCCAGTACCGGAAAGGTCGAATAGTAACAAATCGGGGACTGATCTTGCGGTAATAAAAATGCTCGAGGAACTCGCCAAAAGAATCGATCAGGGAAGAAGAGAATCGAAGCCAACAATAAAACAATGGAGACATACAACTCTCGAGTTGATCAGATACCGGGGGCACCGCCAATCTTGAAAGGAATGGATTCGAAGAAGTTTGTACAAAAGTTGTTTCCTCCAAGTGCGGCTCGGAAGCCTATTCCAAAGAAGTTTCGTATGCCAGAAATACCTAAATATAATGGGACCACTGATCCCAATGAGCATGTTACTTCATATACATGTGCCATCAAGGGTAACGATTTAGAAGATGATGAAATCGAATCAGTGCTGTTGAAAAAATTCGAGAGACCCTTTCGAAGGGAGCAATGATTTGGTATCACAACCTGCCACTAAATTCCATCGACTCATTTGCCATGTTAGCATATTCTTTTGTAAAGGCTCACGCTGGGGCCATGAAGGTCGCAACGAGGAAATCAGACATTTTCAAGGTAAGATAAAGGGATAATGAAATGCTGAGGGAGTTCGTGTCCCGATTTCAAATGGAACGCATGGAGTTGTCACCGGTCACAGAAGATTGGGCCGTTCAAGCTTTCACCCAAGGGTTGAACGAGCGGAGTTCGATAGTATCACATCAATTGAAACAAAATTTGATCGAATACCCAGCTGTAACTTGGGCAGATGTGCACAATCAATATCAATCGAAGTTCAGGGTCGAGGACGACCAATTAGGAGCCCCTTCCGGTTCAGTACATCCAAACATGTCGACAGTTAAAAACTAGAGGGACGTCGACAGGGAGCCAAAATCGAACAGAGATCGATATCAACCATATACCGCAGATCGAAAGAATAATGGTTCAAGACGCAATTCCGTCCGGAGCGATCGAAGAAGTGATCGTGGACAAAATTCTTGGGGACTTATGAGCAAAAGTGGTTTTGACAAGTATGTCGATCCTACAGAGGCACCCCGATTATCGGAATATAACTTTAGCATTGATGCATCGGGTATTGTATCGGCAATCGGAAGGATCAAAGATACTAGGTGGCCTAGACCCATACAAACTGATCCTTTACAAAGAAACCCAAATTTGGTGTGGAAGTATCATGTTATGCATGGTCCCAAGACCGAGGATTGCAGACAATTAAGAGAGGAGGTAGCCCATCTATTCAATACGGGCCACCTTCGAGAGTTCCTCAGCGATCGAGCCAAGAATCATTTCAAAGAAAGGGACGCCAGCAGGAAAAATGAACAGGAGGAACCCCAACATGTCATTCATATGATCGTCGGTGGGGTTGACATTCCACAGAGACCCATATTCAAACACACTAAGGTATCAATCACTAGGGAAAAACGAACCCGAGATTATGTGCCCGAAGGCACTTTATAATTCAATGACGAAGAAGCAGAAGGCCTCTCTCAGCCCCACAACGACGTTTTGGTAATTTCTATCTTATTAAATAAAGTTCAAGTTAAGCGTGTTTTAGTGGATCCAGGTAGCTCAGTGAATATCATCTGATCGAGGGTCGTGGAGCAGCTCGGCCTAAAAAATCAAATCGTGCCCGCAGCTCGGGTCTTAAATGGCTTTAATATGGCCAGTGAAACAACTAAAGAAGAGATTATTCTACCGGTTAACGTGGCTAGAACCATTCAAGATACGAAGTTCCACATAATCGAGGGCGACATGAGGTACAATGCCCTACTCAGATAGCCTTGGATCCACAATTTGAGCGCAGTCCATTCGACTCTCCACTAAATGATGAAATTCCTGACGACGGCCGGTGTAAAAACAGTATACGGGGAGTAGCATGTTGCAAAGGAAATATTTGCGGTCGATGAGGTAACATCGATATCGACACTATCAACCTCGAAAAGGTCGAGCATCAAAAGTAAGCAGGAAGTCAAATAGCAATCACAGCCACCAGCCTCGACCAAATCCGAGAAGCAGGAGATAGAAGAAAAAGAGGAGGACTTTCTGATCCCTTGAACTTTTATTGTTCCCGAAGATTTCTGACGCTACCAAATCAACGGTCGAAGAGCTGGAATAGGTTATATTGATCGAGTACCTACCCGAGCGAAAGGTATACCTGGGAACGGGATTAACCCCCGAACTCAGAAAAAGGCTTATTCAATTTTTTATTGATAACATAGATTGTTTCGCTTGGTCCCATTTAGACATGACATGGATCCCACCGGAGATAACGACGCATCGGCTAAGCTTGCACCCTAGGTTCAAACCGGTGAAGCAAAAGAGAAGACCCCAGTCCGAGGTAAAACACGCATTCATAAAAGACGACGTAACTAAACTTCTCAAAATAGGGTCCATTCGGGAGGTGAAATATCCCGAATGGTTAGCCAATATAGTTGTAGTCCCTAAAAAAGGGACCAAACTTAGAATGTGTGTAGATTATAAGGATTTAAATAAGTCGTGCCCCAAAGATTCTTTTCCACTGCCTAACATCGATCGCATGATCGATGCTACGGACGGCCACGAGATTCTTATTTTTCTCGATGGCTATTCCAGGTACAATCAAATCCAAATGAACCCGGAGGATCGAGAAAATACTTCATTTATTACCAGGTATGGAACATATTATTATAATGTAATGCCCTTCGGGCTAAAAAATGTATGAGCTACTTACCAACGTCTAGTAAATAAAATGTTCAAACAACAAATAGGTAAATCAATGGAAGTTTATATTGATGATATGCTAGTTAAGTCCCTGCACGCAGAGGACCATTTAGCTCATTTGCAGGAAATATTCGAGATTTTAAGGAAATACAACATGAAGCTCAACCCCGAGAAATGTGCTTTCGGG